>OY829530.1:0-2500 GCA_963691665.1 Clepsis dumicolana
ACCTAACCTAACCTAACCTAACCTAACCTAACCTAACCTAACCTAACCTAACCTAACCTAACCTAACCTAACCTAACCTAACCTAACCTAACCTAACCTAACCTAACCTAACCTAACCTAACCTAACCTAACCTAACCTAACCTAACCTAACCTAACCTAACCTAACCTAACCTAACCTAACCTAACCTAACCTAACCTAACCTAACCTAACCTAACCTAACCTAACCTAACCTAACCTAACCTAACCTAACCTAACCTAACCTAACCTAACCTAACCTAACCTAACCTAACCTAACCTAACCTAACCTAACCTAACCTAACCTAACCTAACCTAACCTAACCTAACCTAACCTAACCTAACCTAACCTAACCTAACCTAACCTAACCTAACCTAACCTAACCTAACCTAACCTAACCTAACCTAACCTAACCTAACCTAACCTAACCTAACCTAACCTAACCTAACCTAACCTAACCTAACCTAACCTAACCTAACCTAACCTAACCTAACCTAACCTAACCTAACCTAACCTAACCTAACCTAACCTAACCTAACCTAACCTAACCTAACCTAACCTAACCTAACCTAACCTAACCTAACCTAACCTAACCTAACCTAACCTAACCTAACCTAACCTAACCTAACCTAACCTAACCTAACCTAACCTAACCTAACCTAACCTAACCTAACCTAACCTAACCTAACCTAACCTAACCTAACCTAACCTAACCTAACCTAACCTAACCTAACCTAACCTAACCTAACCTAACCTAACCTAACCTAACCTAACCTAACCTAACCTAACCTAACCTAACCTAACCTAACCTAACCTAACCTAACCTAACCTAACCTAACCTAACCTAACCTAACCTAACCTAACCTAACCTAACCTAACCTAACCTAACCTAACCTAACCTAACCTAACCTAACCTAACCTAACCTAACCTAACCTAACCTAACCTAACCTAACCTAACCTAACCTAACCTAACCTAACCTAACCTAACCTAACCTAACCTAACCTAACCTAACCTAACCTAACCTAACCTAACCTAACCTAACCTAACCTAACCTAACCTAACCTAACCTAACCTAACCTAACCTAACCTAACCTAACCTAACCTAACCTAACCTAACCTAACCTAACCTAACCTAACCTAACCTAACCTAACCTAACCTAACCTAACCTAACCTAACCTAACCTAACCTAACCTAACCTAACCTAACCTAACCTAACCTAACCTAACCTAACCTAACCTAACCTAACCTAACCTAACCTAACCTAACCTAACCTAACCTAACCTAACCTAACCTAACCTAACCTAACCTAACCTAACCTAACCTAACCTAACCTAACCTAACCTAACCTAACCTAACCTAACCTAACCTAACCTAACCTAACCTAACCTAACCTAACCTAACCTAACCTAACCTAACCTAACCTAACCTAACCTAACCTAACCTAACCTAACCTAACCTAACCTAACCTAACCTAACCTAACCTAACCTAACCTAACCTAACCTAACCTAACCTAACCTAACCTAACCTAACCTAACCTAACCTAACCTAACCTAACCTAACCTAACCTAACCTAACCTAACCTAACCTAACCTAACCTAACCTAACCTAACCTAACCTAACCTAACCTAACCTAACCTAACCTAACCTAACCTAACCTAACCTAACCTAACCTAACCTAACCTAACCTAACCTAACCTAACCTAACCTAACCTAACCTAACCTAACCTAACCTAACCTAACCTAACCTAACCTAACCTAACCTAACCTAACCTAACCTAACCTAACCTAACCTAACCTAACCTAACCTAACCTAACCTAACCTAACCTAACCTAACCTAACCTAACCTAACCTAACCTAACCTAACCTAACCTAACCTAACCTAACCTAACCTAACCTAACCTAACCTAACCTAACCTAACCTAACCTAACCTAACCTAACCTAACCTAACCTAACCTAACCTAACCTAACCTAACCTAACCTAACCTAACCTAACCTAACCTAACCTAACCTAACCTAACCTAACCTAACCTAACCTAACCTAACCTAACCTAACCTAACCTAACCTAACCTAACCTAACCTAACCTAACCTAACCTAACCTAACCTAACCTAACCTAACCTAACCTAACCTAACCTAACCTAACCTAACCTAACCTAACCTAACCTAACCTAACCTAACCTAACCTAACCTAACCTAACCTAACCTAACCTAACCTAACCTAACCTAACCTAACCTAACCTAACCTAACCTAACCTAACCTAACCTAACCTAACCTAACCTAACCTAACCTAACCTAACCTAACCTAACCTAACCTAACCTAACCTAACCTAACCTAACCTAACCTAACCTAACCTAACCTAACCTAACCTAACCTAACCTAACCTAACCTAACCTAACCTAACCTAACCTAACCTAACCTAACCTAACCTAACCTAACCTAACCTAACCTAACCTAACCTAACCTAACCTAACCTA
>OY829530.1:5000-269450 GCA_963691665.1 Clepsis dumicolana
TGGACTGTTCGGAGGCCAAATTCGGCCTCCCCAAGCTCATCGACCCAGCGCTCCATGACCTCCTCTCTCTGGGCCTCCTTGGCCCGGGCCAGCTCTTCAGGAGCGAGGGAGTCTCCCCGCTCCCCCCTCGCCACCTTCGCCCGGTAGGCGTCGGCGAGCACCCTTGCCTCGATCTCCCAGGGGGGAGATCCGGCAAGCGCTCCAGCCGCTGCCCAGCCTACCGTGCGGTATGCCCGGGCCATCCTCACCGCCATAACCCTCTGGGGTCTCCGAAGGAGGGCCTTGGTGGTGGCGGTGAGGGCATCCGCCCATATGGGGGCCCCGTACAGGGCCATACTCTTTATGACCCCTGCAAACAGTCGTCTGCAGGGGGCATTCGGCCCGCCCTGGTTAGGCAGGAGCCGCCCCAAGGCTCCTGCCGCGCCGACTAGTCGGGGGGCTAGTTTGCGGAAGTGCTCCGCAAACTCCCATTTGCCGTCGAGGTAAAGGCCCAGATACTTTATCTGGGCCTTTACCTCGACGGCCTCCCCGTTCACCCGCAGGGTGGCCCCCCGCGGTACCCTCCACCTTGGCCCTCTGAAGCAGAGGGCCTCGGTTTTCGGGAGGGACACCCTTAGGCCCAGCGCCTCGACGCGCCGGACCACCAGGGAGGCTCCCACCTCCGCCCTCCTCGCCACCTCCTCGTAGGTGGTGCCCCGGACAGCGATGAGCGTGTCATCTGCGTAGCAGATGACCGCCATCCGGGGCAGCACCCTCCCGCGGATGGCCCAGTCGTAGCCGACGTTCCAAAGTAGGGGCCCTAGCACGGACCCCTGTGGAACGCCGCTGGCTACATTCCTGGCCATCCGCACACCCCCCCTCCCCATGTAGAGCACTACCCGACCCGTCAGGTAGTGCCCTACAGCCCTCCGGAGGTAGAGGGGCACCCCGTGGTAACGGAGTGCCTCCTCTATCACTCCGAAGGGGAGGGACCCGAAGGCGTTGGCGATATCGAGAGATATCGCCATGGCCCCCTGGCCCCTCCTGGCCGCATCTTCGCAGAACCCCTTCAGGGCGGATAGGGCGTCCATCGTGGATCGCCCTACCCGGAACCCGAACTGGTTCCCCGCAAGATCCGGCCCTTCGCTCGTCAGGTGGTGGTTGATCCGGGAAGCTATAATCCTCTCGAGGAGCTTCCCGGTTTCGTCCAGCATGACGAGCGGCCGGTGCCCGGACGGAGAGTCCGCCGGTCTTCCCTCCTTGCGCAGGAGGACCAAGCGGCCCTCCTTCCACGCCTGGGGAAACTGCCCGGTGGCCAGACAGCTGTCGAAGAGGCCACCGAGTCGGTCCCCAAGGTGCTTCAAAGCGATATGAAGCACCTTTCCGGGCACCCCGTCCGGCCCCGGTGCCTTCTTGCACCCCCGGAGCCGGCTCACCACTCGGACCATTTCTTCCCCCGTCACCGGGGGAATGTCCGGCGGCACCTCGGGCTCCTCGCGCGGTGGGGCCATGCGCGGCGGCTCGAAGGCCGACGCCGAGGGAAATAGTCCCTCGACTACCGCGCTGAGAAGCGCCGGCTCGAACTCTTCCGTGGGGGGGGCCACCTTGAGTTTCGCCCGTACCATACGGTACGGGCGCCCCCACGGGTCCTCGTCGAGGGTGGCCAAGAACGCCCCGAACGCAGCGTCCTTGGCCTGGGCGATGGCCGCCTTGAAGGCGGCCTTCGCCTCCCGCAGCTCGGCGTAGCGCCGCTCCTCCTCCCCCGGCATCCGGGTCCGCCGTCGGCGGCACCGGGAGAAAGCCCGGCGGGCGGCGTCGCTGGTGGCTCGCAGGTCCGCAAGGTCCTGCGACCACCAGTATATGCCCGGCCTGGGCGCGAACTTCCGCGCCCTAGGCATGGCCGCCTCGCAGACGGCCGTCAGGTCCTGCCGAAACCTGACGGCCCTCTCGTCGACCCCCATGGTGTTAGGGGGGTCGACACTCCACGCCTGGACCAGTGCAGCCTCTTCTGCCTGGTCCCTATCGAGGCGGGAGACGGCCCACTTAGGGAAGTCTCCGCCCCGCCCACCCACCACCCGGGCCAGAGGCCCGTGGGGCGCCCTGGAGACCCTGAACCTTATGTAGAGGTGGTCCGACAGGGTCTCCACCTCCTCAAGGACACGCCAATCACCTATGCAGGCGCCGATGGAGGGGGTAGCGAACGTTACGTCCACTACTGACCCCCCCTGCCATCGGACGCAGGTGTTGGCGGTTCCCTGGTTCTGCGGGGCTAGGCCGATCATGATGGCCCAGTCCCGCAAGAGCGCCCCTCTTCGATCCGTGATGGAGGATCCCCACGCCGTGCACTTGGCGTTGAGGTCCCCCATCAGGATCACTTGAGCCGGTAGTGCCCTCTGCACTACCGACCCCAGGCCCGCCAAGTACCTCTCGAACTCGAGGACGGGCCTGTTTGGGGAGAAGTAAACGCCAACGATGACTACTTCTCCCCACATTGCCGCCACATAGCCCGCGCCCCTCTCTTTAGGAGAGAGGCGCTGGGGGCTAGTGGCCGGCACCACCACTCCCACCGAGCCCTCGGTATCCCCAGCCCAGTTTTGCTGGGGGGGGATGAGGTAGGGCTCGGTGACCACCGCAACGGCAATTCTCCACTCCGCGAGGACCTGCATTAGCAGATCCTGTGCACGCGCAGAGTGGTTGGCGTTCGTCAGGAGGAATTCGCTATGCAGGTGTACTGGCATTTAGGACACCTGCATAGAGAGTTCCTCCCTGGCCGTCGGGCCACGATTTTGGGGGGCCCTGGTCAGTGGGGCCTTACCCTTTATCGTCGGGGGGATACAATTCGATCCCCCCATCCGGTGCCCATGTGGGCGCCCCGCCTGTGCGCACACCGCGCACTTGGCGGCCACTTCGCACGTGGCCGCCATGTGGCCCTCCTTGCCACACCGGAAGCACTTCGAGCCGTGCTCCGCTTCCGATGGGCAAAGAGCCCTGGTGTGGCCCAGCGCCATGCACTTGAAACAGCGCATGGGCAGGGCCTCCACCGGCTTTATAGTGGCCATCGACCACCCGACGGCCACCTTTCCAGCGGCAACGGCGACTTTCGCCGCCGTCGCTGGGCACTTAATCAGGACCGAGCCCTGGCTCCACGGGCCCGTCCTGATTGCGCCGACCTTGACCTGGTCGGGGGAACAGCCCCCGGCCCTCGCCACTGCGGCAGCGATCTCTTCGCTGCCAGCCGTCTCGTCCAGGCCCGAGATTTTGAGGTCCGCCAGCTTGGTGGGCCTAGCGACCTCGACCTGGCTTCCGACCACCTCCTGGAGCCTGGAAGCGAGGCGGTCCGCAGTGGTCTGCGGGGTCTCGCCCCCCACCTCCATCATTCTGGAGCCAGTCATGGTACTGCGTACCTTGACTGACTCCAGCCCGAAGTCTGTCAGCTTTATGGAGGCTCTGGCTTTCGCCATCACCTCCACAAAGCTGGTTTGCCCCTCCCGCAGTGTCAGCACTATTGCTGCTGTGCGGGGGGCGACGATTTTAACCGCCTTGGGTTTCGCCGCAGGCGGCTTGGCGCGAGATGCTGTTGGGGTCGACAAAGGCTGGGTGGGGGCTTTCCCCTTCTTTGCCTTGCGCCCCACCACCTGTGACCACGGCTGTGTCGCCGGCTCAGGAGCTGGCGCCTGACGCCAGCTCGGCCCAGCCGCCGGCTGGGTCGTTTGCTGCGCGCCAGGCTTCGCCCCCTGGTTTGGCCCTTGCTTGGGCCCCTTTTTGGTGGCCCCTGCGCCATCCTTGCCCGGGTGGGACGAGGGGGCGGGGGCGGCCGGCACCTTGCTGGGCTGTTGCCCAGCCCTCTTTGGCTGGGGCTTTGGGTCCCCAGTCTTGGCCGATATTTGGGGGCCCGAGCCATGGGCCAAGTTCGGCTGTGTCCGCGGGCGAGGAGGAGGCTCTTGGCGCCTATCAGCAGCCAGCGGCGGTCTGAGGACCTTCTCTGGAGGGAGGCGCGACTCCATGTCCTCCAAGCGGGCGTTTAGCATCCCGCCCAGGGATGTGACAAGGTCGCGCCTCATCTCTTCCAGGACCTCTCTGAGGTCTGTCACAGGTCTGTCGGCGCTGCCGCCGCTGACCGCCTGCTTTGCGGCCGCATTGAGGCCCCGTTGGGAGTCCTCGAACGCCGTTTTAAACGCCCTCAACTCGGCGCGGACAATGCCCAACTCTCGTTGGAGCCGGGCATTGTCAGCGCGGAGGCGGCGTTGCTCCTCCGTCGGGGTAAGCGAGCGCATCCCTTCAACGGCAGTGATGACCTCCCTGGTGGCCGCGTTGATGTCCCCCCATACGGTACCTTTGATGGTACCGCATTTGGCCACCTGCTCCTTGATCACTGCCACGTTGAGCAGTGCAGCAGCGGCCAACGTTTCCGTCGTAGCTGAAGGGGGAGAGTCCGAATCCCCCTCCTCCGCCTGGGCGCACCGGTAGACCGGGCGGCTTGGGGATCCATCATCGGAGTCAAGTTCCGATGTGATCCCCGCTAGGCCTCTCTTGGCTGCCGCCAAGAAGTGGCTGTGTCCAGCCACAGCCGCCGTCGAGCGACCCCTGGTCGCCGTATTGGCTTTGGGTAGCGGAGCCACTGCCGCATCCCCAATCGCCCCAATCGGCCTCTTCCCTGCCGGGCTCCTCCTCGGCGGGGCGTTTAAGACCGCCTCTTTTAGTACATATGGACCTGTTTCCAGGTCCATGTCGGGGCAGTGAAAGCCCTCGGCCTCCGAATCGGACGCGTCCGAACACAGGACAGACAAGAAAGCCTTCTTCTCCGCCTGGCTAGCGGTGAACCGCTCAGCCATCACGAAGAATTAAGGCACAACAAACAAGAAAAGAAAACACGAAGACAGTGCTGAGCACCCCGAGATCCCCCCTACGCCCCCCGGGCCCTGGCGAAGTTCGCCGACGCAGACGGCCGCGACCAGACTCGGAAAACCGAGCTTAGCCACGGCAATCAGCCCCGAAAAACCCCAACAGCACCCACCCAGAGATTCCGAAATCCCCTCCCCCCTTTCGGAAAACCCCCCCTTTTTGCTCGGCGGAGCCGCACACCGCTTTCCCCCACAACCCACAACCCACGGCAACCCAACCCACCTCACTCCGTTAGGTGAACCGCGAACCGATGGATTACGGGAGGCCGCAGTGAACAATTCGGCCGACCAAAAACCCCGCAACGGGAGACGTCCCTTTGGCCAGATGGCCTAACGGACCCCCCAAACCCACCCCGAGAGGTTCCGAGGAGATTCCCCAGCCGCCTTTATAGCCGGGACTCCGACTATAATGCCGGCAGAACGGAGGATATCTCACTCGGCAACCACCCAAATCAGGTTCCAGCCGGATGACGGAAACCCGATTCCCCCCCCGGACCTTTTCACCAGGCTCAATACCCGGCTTGTCCTGCTAGATTTTGAGTAGACTCAAAATTTAGCAAAAACGGTCAAGCGCGAGTCGGCAAAAATTACCAACTTAAAAAAGTGACAAAAAAGTTGGTAGTTTTTGCCCAATATCCACGTCCCTATTATAGATGGAGTGGCGCTTAGGGTGCCGTTAAGCGGCGCAAACTACCCTCTATACACTCCACAATAATTGGGACCCACTGACTCAACCCCCCCCCAGCAGCGAATTTTTGAAATTTTGACAAACTTAAAAATGGGAGTTTAGAGCGCCTATGCCGAAACTACGAGCAACGGGGTCTCCGCCCAATAACTCTAGAACGGTAAGTTCTAAAATTATGGGGCAAAGGGCGTTGGGTAGATCAACTAAGGTGCTCTAAAACAAAAAGAAAAAATTTGGAAAAAACTAAACCGAAAATGATGAAACCCGATTTTCAAAGTGAAAATCGGGAATTGTGTTAAAAATTTTTCGACCGCAAAACCAGAAGGGTTTTGCAGCACGGATAAGAAAAAACGAAAAAAGGTGATCCAGTTAAGCTGGAAACACGGAAAAGGTGTCAGAATTTAAAGAATTTAAAGAGATTCCAAAAAGTCGCTGAAAAACCGCAAAAAGTTATTCCGTCGCAGAGAAATTTAAGGTTAAACACAAAGTCGCCCCGAAAATTTTCCTCAACCTAACCTAACCTAACCTAACCTAACCTAACCTAACCTAACCTAACCTAACCTAACCTAACCTAACCTAACCTAACCTAACCTAACCTAACCTAACCTAACCTAACCTAACCTAACCTAACCTAACCTAACCTAACCTAACCTAACCTAACCTAACCTAACCTAACCTAACCTAACCTAACCTAACCTAACCTAACCTAACCTAACCTAACCTAACCTAACCTAACCTAACCTAACCTAACCTAACCTAACCTAACCTAACCTAACCTAACCTAACCTAACCTAACCTAACCTAACCTAACCTAACCTAACCTAACCTAACCTAACCTAACCTAACCTAACCTAACCTAACCTAACCTAACCTAACCTAACCTAACCTAACCTAACCTAACCTAACCTAACCTAACCTAACCTAACCTAACCTAACCTAACCTAACCTAACCTAACCTAACCTAACCTAACCTAACCTAACCTAACCTAACCTAACCTAACCTAACCTAACCTAACCTAACCTAACCTAACCTAACCTAACCTAACCTAACCTAACCTAACCTAACCTAACCTAACCTAACCTAACCTAACCTAACCTAACCTAACCTAACCTAACCTAACCTAACCTAACCTAACCTAACCTAACCTAACCTAACCTAACCTAACCTAACCTAACCTAACCTAACCTAACCTAACCTAACCTAACCTAACCTAACCTAACCTAACCTAACCTAACCTAACCTAACCTAACCTAACCTAACCTAACCTAACCTAACCTAACCTAACCTAACCTAACCTAACCTAACCTAACCTAACCTAACCTAACCTAACCTAACCTAACCTAACCTAACCTAACCTAACCTAACCTAACCTAACCTAACCTAACCTAACCTAACCTAACCTAACCTAACCTAACCTAACCTAACCTAACCTAACCTAACCTAACCTAACCTAACCTAACCTAACCTAACCTAACCTAACCTAACCTAACCTAACCTAACCTAACCTAACCTAACCTAACCTAACCTAACCTAACCTAACCTAACCTAACCTAACCTAACCTAACCTAACCTAACCTAACCTAACCTAACCTAACCTAACCTAACCTAACCTAACCTAACCTAACCTAACCTAACCTAACCTAACCTAACCTAACCTAACCTAACCTAACCTAACCTAACCTAACCTAACCTAACCTAACCTAACCTAACCTAACCTAACCTAACCTAACCTAACCTAACCTAACCTAACCTAACCTAACCTAACCTAACCTAACCTAACCTAACCTAACCTAACCTAACCTAACCTAACCTAACCTAACCTAACCTAACCTAACCTAACCTAACCTAACCTAACCTAACCTAACCTAACCTAACCTAACCTAACCTAACCTAACCTAACCTAACCTAACCTAACCTAACCTAACCTAACCTAACCTAACCTAACCTAACCTAACCTAACCTAACCTAACCTAACCTAACCTAACCTAACCTAACCTAACCTAACCTAACCTAACCTAACCTAACCTAACCTAACCTAACCTAACCTAACCTAACCTAACCTAACCTAACCTAACCTAACCTAACCTAACCTAACCTAACCTAACCTAACCTAACCTAACCTAACCTAACCTAACCTAACCTAACCTAACCTAACCTAACCTAACCTAACCTAACCTAACCTAACCTAACCTAACCTAACCTAACCTAACCTAACCTAACCTAACCTAACCTAACCTAACCTAACCTAACCTAACCTAACCTAACCTAACCTAACCTAACCTAACCTAACCTAACCTAACCTAACCTAACCTAACCTAACCTAACCTAACCTAACCTAACCTAACCTAACCTAACCTAACCTAACCTAACCTAACCTAACCTAACCTAACCTAACCTAACCTAACCTAACCTAACCTAACCTAACCTAACCTAACCTAACCTAACCTAACCTAACCTAACCTAACCTAACCTAACCTAACCTAACCTAACCTAACCTAACCTAACCTAACCTAACCTAACCTAACCTAACCTAACCTAACCTAACCTAACCTAACCTAACCTAACCTAACCTAACCTAACCTAACCTAACCTAACCTAACCTAACCTAACCTAACCTAACCTAACCTAACCTAACCTAACCTAACCTAACCTAACCTAACCTAACCTAACCTAACCTAACCTAACCTAACCTAACCTAACCTAACCTAACCTAACCTAACCTAACCTAACCTAACCTAACCTAACCTAACCTAACCTAACCTAACCTAACCTAACCTAACCTAACCTAACCTAACCTAACCTAACCTAACCTAACCTAACCTAACCTAACCTAACCTAACCTAACCTAACCTAACCTAACCTAACCTAACCTAACCTAACCTAACCTAACCTAACCTAACCTAACCTAACCTAACCTAACCTAACCTAACCTAACCTAACCTAACCTAACCTAACCTAACCTAACCTAACCTAACCTAACCTAACCTAACCTAACCTAACCTAACCTAACCTAACCTAACCTAACCTAACCTAACCTAACCTAACCTAACCTAACCTAACCTAACCTAACCTAACCTAACCTAACCTAACCTAACCTAACCTAACCTAACCTAACCTAACCTAACCTAACCTAACCTAACCTAACCTAACCTAACCTAACCTAACCTAACCTAACCTAACCTAACCTAACCTAACCTAACCTAACCTAACCTAACCTAACCTAACCTAACCTAACCTAACCTAACCTAACCTAACCTAACCTAACCTAACCTAACCTAACCTAACCTAACCTAACCTAACCTAACCTAACCTAACCTAACCTAACCTAACCTAACCTAACCTAACCTAACCTAACCTAACCTAACCTAACCTAACCTAACCTAACCTAACCTAACCTAACCTAACCTAACCTAACCTAACCTAACCTAACCTAACCTAACCTAACCTAACCTAACCTAACCTAACCTAACCTAACCTAACCTAACCTAACCTAACCTAACCTAACCTAACCTAACCTAACCTAACCTAACCTAACCTAACCTAACCTAACCTAACCTAACCTAACCTAACCTAACCTAACCTAACCTAACCTAACCTAACCTAACCTAACCTAACCTAACCTAACCTAACCTAACCTAACCTAACCTAACCTAACCTAACCTAACCTAACCTAACCTAACCTAACCTAACCTAACCTAACCTAACCTAACCTAACCTAACCTAACCTAACCTAACCTAACCTAACCTAACCTAACCTAACCTAACCTAACCTAACCTAACCTAACCTAACCTAACCTAACCTAACCTAACCTAACCTAACCTAACCTAACCTAACCTAACCTAACCTAACCTAACCTAACCTAACCTAACCTAACCTAACCTAACCTAACCTAACCTAACCTAACCTAACCTAACCTAACCTAACCTAACCTAACCTAACCTAACCTAACCTAACCTAACCTAACCTAACCTAACCTAACCTAACCTAACCTAACCTAACCTAACCTAACCTAACCTAACCTAACCTAACCTAACCTAACCTAACCTAACCTAACCTAACCTAACCTAACCTAACCTAACCTAACCTAACCTAACCTAACCTAACCTAACCTAACCTAACCTAACCTAACCTAACCTAACCTAACCTAACCTAACCTAACCTAACCTAACCTAACCTAACCTAACCTAACCTAACCTAACCTAACCTAACCTAACCTAACCTAACCTAACCTAACCTAACCTAACCTAACCTAACCTAACCTAACCTAACCTAACCTAACCTAACCTAACCTAACCTAACCTAACCTAACCTAACCTAACCTAACCTAACCTAACCTAACCTAACCTAACCTAACCTAACCTAACCTAACCTAACCTAACCTAACCTAACCTAACCTAACCTAACCTAACCTAACCTAACCTAACCTAACCTAACCTAACCTAACCTAACCTAACCTAACCTAACCTAACCTAACCTAACCTAACCTAACCTAACCTAACCTAACCTAACCTAACCTAACCTAACCTAACCTAACCTAACCTAACCTAACCTAACCTAACCTAACCTAACCTAACCTAACCTAACCTAACCTAACCTAACCTAACCTAACCTAACCTAACCTAACCTAACCTAACCTAACCTAACCTAACCTAACCTAACCTAACCTAACCTAACCTAACCTAACCTAACCTAACCTAACCTAACCTAACCTAACCTAACCTAACCTAACCTAACCTAACCTAACCTAACCTAACCTAACCTAACCTAACCTAACCTAACCTAACCTAACCTAACCTAACCTAACCTAACCTAACCTAACCTAACCTAACCTAACCTAACCTAACCTAACCTAACCTAACCTAACCTAACCTAACCTAACCTAACCTAACCTAACCTAACCTAACCTAACCTAACCTAACCTAACCTAACCTAACCTAACCTAACCTAACCTAACCTAACCTAACCTAACCTAACCTAACCTAACCTAACCTAACCTAACCTAACCTAACCTAACCTAACCTAACCTAACCTAACCTAACCTAACCTAACCTAACCTAACCTAACCTAACCTAACCTAACCTAACCTAACCTAACCTAACCTAACCTAACCTAACCTAACCTAACCTAACCTAACCTAACCTAACCTAACCTAACCTAACCTAACCTAACCTAACCTAACCTAACCTAACCTAACCTAACCTAACCTAACCTAACCTAACCTAACCTAACCTAACCTAACCTAACCTAACCTAACCTAACCTAACCTAACCTAACCTAACCTAACCTAACCTAACCTAACCTAACCTAACCTAACCTTTTTTTTTTTTTTTTTTTTTTTTTTTTTTTTAACGAAGTGGAAACCCGTTACGGGTACCGCCAGGCCCGGGGAGGCCCAGCTGGTTATGTGGGACTCTCTCTCCCGTCCTCTTCTCCGAATGAGAAGGGGAGGGGAGAGCATACCCACTAAAACCACTCCGACGTTGCCCTCTTGCCGAGGTTGGTAGGCGCCACGGGAACCCGAAGACTCCTCCGCAGCGCCTCCCGGCCGCCCTAGCTTGCGCCAGGGCTACCCGCGCCAAGGAGGGAGGAGTTGCAACGTTTCAACCCCTCCCTCAGACTTGCAGGACCGTGCAGTGCAAGCAGGGGATCCCCGTCCCCCACCCGCTGGTCCTACTGGGGGATTTGGCGGGCAGCAAACCGCCTACGCCGCATTCCCCTCCGTCTGCGCCGGAACGAGGGCGCATGGACATCCTCCTCGCGCTCCCGTTCCTCAGCCTCCTTCTGAAGCATTACTGCCTCGCAAAAGGAAGCTACTTCCTCCCATGGCTCTTCACCCCCAAGCATAGCTTCCACTACGCTGTGGAGCGACAAGTCCGTCCGTCCGAGGGCCGCAGTGAGCTGGCGACGCTCATAGTCCCAGCAAGGACACTCCTCGAGTGTATGTTGGGCTGTGTCTTCTGTTGCGCTGCAGTTGTAACACTGCGCGCTGCCCTCTCTACCTATGCGATGTAGGTAGTAGCCAAAACACCCGTGGCCCGTAAGGATTTGTACTAGTCGGTATGTTAGAGTACCGAACTCCCTATCGAGCCACAAGTCGAGTGAGGGGAGGAGTGCCGCTATAGTCCTCGTACCATAGCGACTGTCCTCCAGCTCACTCTTCCACCTATCACGCATTCGCCTTTGGGCCATTCTGCGGGCGTGCAGCAACTCCTGCGGGGCTCGCCTATCATCCCTCACCTGGGCTTCCCTTTGCTCCTTGTACGTCTCCGCCATTACGGAGGCGTCTATGTCCCACGGGGGCGTGCACGCTAGCAAACAGGCTACCATGTGCGCCACTGTCACGTAAGCCCTTACAATGCGGTTGGCGACCACCCTCTGGGGCCGTCGGAGGAGGGCCTTTGTTCTCTCCGACAGCCTGTCTGCCCATATTGGGGCCCCGTACAGCGCCATGCTGCGTACGACCCCAGCGAATAACCGCCTGCAAGGCGCACTTGGGCCACCCTCATTTGGCATCAGCTTGGCCAGCGCTGATGCGGTTCCCACTAAGCGGGGAGCGAGCCGAGCAAAATGTTCCCCGAAGTCCCATTTCCTGTCCAGGACAAGACCAAGATATTTAATATTGGCCTTGATCCGGACAGGTTCCCCGTTTTAGACACGGCCACCTCTAAGCCAAGCGCCCTGATTCGGCCGACCACCAACTCGGCCGCAACAGCCGCCCTGCGAAGGGTCTCCCTCATTTCGCTTCCCCGCACGACCACAAGCGTGTCGTCGGCGTAACAGATCGTGGCCATGCGGGGAAGCTGCACGCCACGTATCACCCAGTCAAATCCTAAGTTCCACAATAGTGGACCCAGGACTGACCCTTGGGGGACTCCACAGGTCATGGGCCGGCTAATACGCTTCCCGTCATAATTAAAGAGCACTACCCTTTCCTCAAGGTAGTGCCCTATAATTTTCTGCAAATATTCCGGCATTCGGTGATACCGGAGGGACTCCTGGATTACTGAGTAGGGGAGAGTGCCGAAAGCATTGGCGATGTCGAGCGACACCGCCACCACTCCTTCCCCTTTGCTAGCCGCCAGAGCGCAGTAATCCTTCAGAGTCTTCAGTGCATCCAGCGTTGATCTTCCGGCCCTAAACCCAAACTGCCGGTCGGACAGGTCTGGGCCGACTTCCCGCATATGCGCGCGTATTCTGCAGGCAATTATGCGCTCCATGGCCTTCCCAGTCTCATCCAGTAAGACTAGTGGCCGATGGGCAGAGGGCGAGTCCGGCGAGCGTCCCGGCTTGGGTATAAGGACCAGCCTTCCTTCTTTCCAGATTTTAGGAAAGCATCCCACCTCTAAGCACTCGTCGTAGAGATCTCTGAGGTGATCTCCCAAGTGTGTCAGGGCCACAGGTATGACCCTTGCCGGAACTCCGTCAGGCCCCGGGGACTTTTTACAGGCCCGGAGACGATCCCTTACCATCATCATCTCATCGTCCGTGACCCTCGGGACGTTTTGAGGTGAGTCTCTCTGCTCCTCCGAGGGGGCCGACATCCTCGGGGGAGTGAAGTCTGGTGCCGGCGGGAAAAGAGCCTCCACTACCCTGTTCAGGAGTTCCAGCTCCATAGAGTCCATGGGGGGTGCACGCTTCATTTTATTCCGTACCATTTTGTACGGACGCCCCCATGGATTCCTGTCCAGTGTTGCTAGGAACTCCTCGTAAGCGGAGTCTTTTGCCTTTGCGATGGCCAAAGACAGCGCCTCCTTTGCCTGCTTGAGCGCCTCGTGGAGGAGCGCCTCCTCCTCGGCGGTGTGAAGTCTCCTGCGTCTACAGCGTGTGTACGCCCGGCGTGCACTGTTGCTGGCAGTTCGGATGGCCGCAATTTCCTCCGACCACCAGTATACACTCCGCTTAGCCGGCATTCTCCTGACCCGAGGCATAGCAGCATCACACACTGCAGTGAGCGACTCACGAAAGCGGGCTGCTTTTTCCTCTGCTCCAAGTGCCTCGGACGAGGAGTCACACCACGCTTCCACCACTGCAGCCTCTTGCGCCATTTCTGGGTCGAACTTCGTTAACACCCACCGTGGGAAATACGCCCTCCTCCCTGCAAGCGGCTGCGACTGCGGCAGCGGCGAGGCAGAGACCCTCATCCGGATGTAAAGGTGATCAGAGAGGGTCTCTACGTCCTCAAGAACGCGCCAATCAGCGATTCGTGTGGCTAGGGCAGGGGTCGCAAACGTGATGTCCACGATGGACCCACCCTGCCGACGTACACACGTGTTGGCGTTGCCCTGGTTTAATACCTCCAATCCTGTGGCCACCACCCAGTCCCGGAGGATCACCCCTTTTGGGTCTGTGTGGGGGGAGCCCCATGCGTCGCTTTTGGCATTCAGGTCCCCCATTAGCACAATCTGTGCTGGGGCGACCTTTCTCACCACTCTCCCCAAGTCCTCGAGGTAGTCCTCAAAGTCAGAGAGCAGCCTGTTGGGGGAGAAGTACACACCAATGATAACGATCTTGCCCCATCTAGCCGCCACGTACCCCGGTCCCTCCTCGATTCTGAAGAGGGAGGGGAAATCTCCTGTAGTTGGAACCACTATGCCAACTCTGCTGTCCGTTGATCCAGCCCAGTTAGGTTGAGGGGGAACGCAGTACGGCTCCGCCACCACTGCAACTGCTATGCCCCACTCCGCCATGACCTGCATTAGCAGATCTTGAGCACGGGCGGAGTGGTTCAGGTTGCCCTGAAGGATGTCTAGATGCTGATGTGCTGGCATCTAGGCATCCATGGGTTCCTCCTCTTGTGTGCCCCTTAGGGGAGTCACAGGACTCTGAGGGGTCTTTTGCCCGTCTTCACGTCCCTTTGTCGGAGGGGGAGCACATGAGTGCCCTCCCATGACATGACCCGCTGTGCGCTTTGCGTGGTGGCACACCCCGCAGAAGGGGTCCGCTGTGCAGTCTGTGGCTTTGTGTCCCGGTTTCGAGCACCGGAAACACAGATCCCCTCTTTCTACCATCGATGGGCACCGCACCCTCGTGTGGCCCGTTCCCATGCAGCGGTAGCACCGCATGGGTCGAGGCTCAAGGGCCGCCACCTTGGCAGCCGACCATCCCACTAGCAATTTCCCTTGTTCTATAAGGTTTTTGGCCGCCGCCACCGGGCACCGCACCAAGGCCGACCCGGTGCCATTCGCCAAGATCCGGATCGGTCCCACCTTAACCTTGTCCGTTTCGCATTCGCCCTTTAGGATTACTGCCGTTTTGATGTCCTCCGAGGTTACTGACTCATCAAAGCCAGTAACTCGGAGGTCTGCCGTCTTATACGGTCTGTCGACGGTGGCCAATTCTCCAATCACGTTTTCGATTTTCGCGGCCAGGTCGTCTGCAATTCGGGCATTGTTAGCACCCGCAACCTCAATTAGGCGGGCTCCCGTCGCCGACTTGCGTATCCTCACGCTCTCGAGGCCAACCTCCGCAAGCCGTAGAGACGTGGTGGCCTTTTGCATGGCCTCCAGGTACGAAACCTTAGCCTCCGGCCTGAGCGTAATAACCACGGCTGAGCTTTTTGGGGTGGTCAGTTTCACGCTCTTTGCAGGTTTTTTGACTGCAGTTCTCGGTTCAGCTTGCGGGGCCTTCTTGGGTTTGCGCTTAACAACCTCTGTCCAGGGGGTCTGCATATCCGACCTTGTCGCAGCTGTGGAGGTGGTGGGCATCGGCTCTTGCTCCTGCCGGGTTCCGGTCCGGTTCCCTGGCGCTGCTTTTGCTCCAGGCTGAGCTTTTGGCTGAGCTTTCGGCTTAGCCTTCGCCTGGGCCTTAGGTTGAGCTCTATTATTGGGCTCATTCGCTGTTTGCGTCAGCGGCCTCGATTCAGGTTGGCTGGCAGAACGGCCACCCACCGCCTTCTTGCCCTGCCTTCCTTTTGGAACCTCTTGCGTCCGGCTGGCCCTGTCCGCTGCTAACGGGGGGCGCATCACAGGCTCCGGTGGCAGTCGCCTCTCTACCGCCTCTAGCCGGGCATTGATCATTTTGCCCAGGCTGATGAACAATTCCTTTGAGTGGACTGCAAGAGCTTCTTGCAGTCCATCGGGGAGTCCCTGGGCTGAGGGGTGAGAGACCTCCCTTCGGTCAGAGAATGCGGTACGCAGGGCCTTGGTTTCAGCCGTGAGCTGAGCCAGCTGCTCCCGCATCCGTTTGTTGTCCGCTTTGAGTTTCCTGATCTCCTCGCTTTCAGTCAGGCTCTCAATTTCCTCCATACATTGGAGAATTTCTCTACAAGCCGCATTTATATTGCCTCGTACTAATCCGTTAAGGTTGCCAGACTTGGCAGCCTCAGAGAGTACTTGGCGAGCCGCCTTGCGCGCGTTCTCCACAGCCCCGGCTCTTTCGGACTCCAAACGGTCATTCTCCAGAGCCAAGTTTTGGGAGCCAGTCACCACGCCCTTTTTCACAGCACCCGTTGGACGTTTGAGAAACTCCCTGGAGAGGTCCTCTAACTCCTTTCGTTCGCCAACGGGTCGGCGGTAGTCATCTTCAACCTCGTCTTCGGATGCATCCGAAATGTGAACGGAGTGGACAGGGCTCCGATCCCTCTGAGATTTATTCCTGTTCCCTTGTGATAAGGAACGCAGCGCTGGGAATTTTAGGCGGTAGGTCTTGACCTTGTCCGCCCGGGATTCCAAGTCGTCATTGTCCGTGTCATAGGCCCTTAGTTTAGCCTTCGCTGCGGCCAGCCCCGCATAGCTTCCCATCCCTGTGGGAGTGCGCCCTCTAGAGGAGCTATTGACCTTCGGGGAAGGAGTACCTTGCCCGATTGTCAGACCCTCTGCATTGCCCCTCTTTTTGGGATTGGACACCATATCCATGGCGTCCAAGAAGTTTTCTCCTCTGTCCGTCATTTCCCGTTCATCCCCCTCAATGGGAGAACGAAAAACAATTTCTGGAGTCAATAACCTCCAACCTATTTTATCTAAAATTTTCTCCGCAAATATTAATATTTGCCCAAAATGTTGATCCCAGACGGGACGGCAGGACGCCCCCGACCGTTTGAGACCCTTTTGGGAATTTTCCGATGAAAACCTGAATTTTCCACCTTTTGCACCGCCTTTTCCACCTCCCAAATTAATTCACTTTTTTAAATCGATTTGGTTGCGGACTCCCAAATACCGGCGGTAAAAACGCCGGAAGGTGTTAATCGACCTTTTTTCAAAAAATCGTATCTCAAGGGGGGGGGGAGATACCCCCCCACAACTTAAGACAGATCTTGGGCGAAAGGATTGACCTTTCTTTTGACACCAAAAACAGAATTTTAGTGTCAGAACTGAGCCGTCTACCGAATTGTTTTTAGGTTGCTAATAAAAGCGCTAGGCGCAAAACAAAAATACCGTCAGGCGCAAAGCACTTTTTGAAAATTCCTAATTAGGAAACCGCTTTTTACTAACTTTCCTAATTAGCAGGGTAACAACTTCAGCCCCAACTCTACCCACCACAAAAATTTGGTGGCAGTAGGTCAACGGGTATAGAAGTTATTAGCCGCCGAATAGTAAAAGTTAGCAAAATGTTTGAATTAAATTCAACAAATCCAATCAAATTGAGAAATCGAAAATCCGCAAAAACAAAGCCAAATCAAAGGTTAAAGGAAGAAATCAAGTCAGGGATGAAAGCCGAGGTCGTTTTTTATCCACTAACATTCGAAAACACCTTAAAAACCGCAAGAGAGACACCAACTAAGGAAGAAATTGTCCTTAGACACCAGAAATTGTCCTTAGACACCAGAAATTGTCCTTAGACACCAGAAATTGTCCTTAGACACCAGAAATTGTCCTTAGACACCAGAAATTGTCCTTAGACACCAGAAATTGTCCTTAGACACCCAGAAATTGTCCTTAGACACCAGAAATTGTCCTTAGACACCAATTGTCCTTAGACACCAATTGTCCTTAGACACCAATTGTCCTTAGACACCAATTGTCCTTAGACACCAATTGTCCTTAGACACCAATTGTCCTTAGACACCAACCTAACCTAACCTAACCTAACCTAACCTAACCTAACCTAACCTAACCTAACCTAACCTAACCTAACCTAACCTAACCTAACCTAACCTAACCTAACCTAACCTAACCTAACCTAACCTAACCTAACCTAACCTAACCTAACCTAACCTAACCTAACCTAACCTAACCTAACCTAACCTAACCTAACCTAACCTAACCTAACCTAACCTAACCTAACCTAACCTAACCTAACCTAACCTAACCTAACCTAACCTAACCTAACCTAACCTAACCTAACCTAACCTAACCTAACCTAACCTAACCTAACCTAACCTAACCTAACCTAACCTAACCTAACCTAACCTAACCTAACCTAACCTAACCTAACCTAACCTAACCTAACCTAACCTAACCTAACCTAACCTAACCTAACCTAACCTAACCTAACCTAACCTAACCTAACCTAACCTAACCTAACCTAACCTAACCTAACCTAACCTAACCTAACCTAACCTAACCTAACCTAACCTAACCTAACCTAACCTAACCTAACCTAACCTAACCTAACCTAACCTAACCTAACCTAACCTAACCTAACCTAACCTAACCTAACCTAACCTAACCTAACCTAACCTAACCTAACCTAACCTAACCTAACCTAACCTAACCTAACCTAACCTAACCTAACCTAACCTAACCTAACCTAACCTAACCTAACCTAACCTAACCTAACCTAACCTAACCTAACCTAACCTAACCTAACCTAACCTAACCTAACCTAACCTAACCTAACCTAACCTAACCTAACCTAACCTAACCTAACCTAACCTAACCTAACCTAACCTAACCTAACCTAACCTAACCTAACCTTTTTTTTTTTTTTTTTTTTTTTTTTTTTTTTGACGAAGTGGAAACCCGTTACGGGTACCGCCGGGCCCGGGGAGGCCCGGCTGGTTATGTGGGACTCTCTCTCCCGTCCTCTTCTCCGAATGAGAAGGGGAGGGGAGAGCATACCCACTAAAACCACTCCGACGTTGCCCTCTTGCCGAGTTTGGTAGGCGCCACGGGAACCCGAAGACTCCTCCGCAGCTCGAAGACTCCTCCGCAGCAACCTAACCTAACCTAACCTAACCTAACCTAACCTAACCTAACCTAACCTAACCTAACCTAACCTAACCTAACCTAACCTAACCTAACCTAACCTAACCTAACCTAACCTAACCTAACCTAACCTAACCTAACCTAACCTAACCTAACCTAACCTAACCTAACCTAACCTAACCTAACCTAACCTAACCTAACCTAACCTAACCTAACCTAACCTAACCTAACCTAACCTAACCTAACCTAACCTAACCTAACCTAACCTAACCTAACCTAACCTAACCTAACCTAACCTAACCTAACCTAACCTAACCTAACCTAACCTAACCTAACCTAACCTAACCTAACCTAACCTAACCTAACCTAACCTAACCTAACCTAACCTAACCTAACCTAACCTAACCTAACCTAACCTAACCTAACCTAACCTAACCTAACCTAACCTAACCTAACCTAACCTAACCTAACCTAACCTAACCTAACCTAACCTAACCTAACCTAACCTAACCTAACCTAACCTAACCTAACCTAACCTAACCTAACCTAACCTAACCTAACCTAACCTAACCTAACCTAACCTAACCTAACCTAACCTAACCTAACCTAACCTAACCTAACCTAACCTAACCTAACCTAACCTAACCTAACCTAACCTAACCTAACCTAACCTAACCTAACCTAACCTAACCTAACCTAACCTAACCTAACCTAACCTAACCTAACCTAACCTAACCTAACCTAACCTAACCTAACCTAACCTAACCTAACCTAACCTAACCTAACCTAACCTAACCTAACCTAACCTAACCTAACCTAACCTAACCTAACCTAACCTAACCTAACCTAACCTAACCTAACCTAACCTAACCTAACCTAACCTAACCTAACCTAACCTAACCTAACCTAACCTAACCTAACCTAACCTAACCTAACCTAACCTAACCTAACCTAACCTAACCTAACCTAACCTAACCTAACCTAACCTAACCTAACCTAACCTAACCTAACCTAACCTAACCTAACCTAACCTAACCTAACCTAACCTAACCTAACCTAACCTAACCTAACCTAACCTAACCTAACCTAACCTAACCTAACCTAACCTAACCTAACCTAACCTAACCTAACCTAACCTAACCTAACCTAACCTAACCTAACCTAACCTAACCTAACCTAACCTAACCTAACCTAACCTAACCTAACCTAACCTAACCTAACCTAACCTAACCTAACCTAACCTAACCTAACCTAACCTAACCTAACCTAACCTAACCTAACCTAACCTAACCTAACCTAACCTAACCTAACCTAACCTAACCTAACCTAACCTAACCTAACCTAACCTAACCTAACCTAACCTAACCTAACCTAACCTAACCTAACCTAACCTAACCTAACCTAACCTAACCTAACCTAACCTAACCTAACCTAACCTAACCTAACCTAACCTAACCTAACCTAACCTAACCTAACCTAACCTAACCTAACCTAACCTAACCTAACCTAACCTAACCTAACCTAACCTAACCTAACCTAACCTAACCTAACCTAACCTAACCTAACCTAACCTAACCTAACCTAACCTAACCTAACCTAACCTAACCTAACCTAACCTAACCTAACCTAACCTAACCTAACCTAACCTAACCTAACCTAACCTAACCTAACCTAACCTAACCTAACCTAACCTAACCTAACCTAACCTAACCTAACCTAACCTAACCTAACCTAACCTAACCTAACCTAACCTAACCTAACCTAACCTAACCTAACCTAACCTAACCTAACCTAACCTAACCTAACCTAACCTAACCTAACCTAACCTAACCTAACCTAACCTAACCTAACCTAACCTAACCTAACCTAACCTAACCTAACCTAACCTAACCTAACCTAACCTAACCTAACCTAACCTAACCTAACCTAACCTAACCTAACCTAACCTAACCTAACCTAACCTAACCTAACCTAACCTAACCTAACCTAACCTAACCTAACCTAACCTAACCTAACCTAACCTAACCTAACCTAACCTAACCTAACCTAACCTAACCTAACCTAACCTAACCTAACCTAACCTAACCTAACCTAACCTAACCTAACCTAACCTAACCTAACCTAACCTAACCTAACCTAACCTAACCTAACCTAACCTAACCTAACCTAACCTAACCTAACCTAACCTAACCTAACCTAACCTAACCTAACCTAACCTAACCTAACCTAACCTAACCTAACCTAACCTAACCTAACCTAACCTAACCTAACCTAACCTAACCTAACCTAACCTAACCTAACCTAACCTAACCTAACCTAACCTAACCTAACCTAACCTAACCTAACCTAACCTAACCTAACCTAACCTAACCTAACCTAACCTAACCTAACCTAACCTAACCTAACCTAACCTAACCTAACCTAACCTAACCTAACCTAACCTAACCTAACCTAACCTAACCTAACCTAACCTAACCTAACCTAACCTAACCTAACCTAACCTAACCTAACCTAACCTAACCTAACCTAACCTAACCTAACCTAACCTAACCTAACCTAACCTAACCTAACCTAACCTAACCTAACCTAACCTAACCTAACCTAACCTAACCTAACCTAACCTAACCTAACCTAACCTAACCTAACCTAACCTAACCTAACCTAACCTAACCTAACCTAACCTAACCTAACCTAAAAAAAAAAACCTACCGGTATTCCCTCTTTGCCGTTGAGCGGGTGTCCTGGGAGAACGAGTTTACGACCAGGGCACCCGCCGGCCGCCCCAGCCTAAGCCGGGGCTCCCGCGCCAATAGAGGGGGGGGTCGGGAATACAAGACCTCCCCCTAGACGTGTGGGCCAGAATGCGCTAGCAAGGGATCCCCATCCCTCGCCAGCCTGGCACCACTAGGGTACGGCGGCGGCGAATTGTCGCCGCCGCCTTCCCGTCCGTCTGCGCCGGAGCGGGTGCGCAAGAGGATCGTTCTCGCGCTCCCGCTCCTTCTCCTCCTTCTGCGACATTACGTCCTCGCAGAAGGAGGCGACGGCCTCCCAGGACCTCTCGCTCTCTACCATGGCGTACACGACACTAGGTAGCGAGAGGTCGCCGCCAATCGCCGTCACCAGAGTGCGGCGCTGCTGGGACCAGGCACTGCACACCTCAAGGGTGTGCTGCGCCGTGTCCTCATTGGCGCCGCACCCATGGCACGACGCCGTCTCCTCCCTTCCGGCAACCTTGTGGAGGTACCGCCCGAAACATCGCACCCATGGCACGACGCCGTCTCCTCCCTTCCGGCAACCTTGTGGAGGTACCGCCCGAAACATCCATGTCCGGACAGCACCTGCACAAGGCGGAAGGAAAGGGGACCGTGTCCCCTCTGACACCACTCATGGAGCACCGGGCGGATGGCTTGAATTGTTCGGAGGCCATACTCGGCCTCCCCAAGCTCATCAACCCAGCGCTCCATCACCTCTTCCTTTTGGGCTTCTTTAGCCCCGGCCAGCTCTTCGGGAGCAAGGGTCTCCCCTCGGTTCCTCCTCTCCACCTTCGCCCGGTAGGCATCGGCGAGCACTAATGCCTCGATCTCCCAGGGGGGAGATCCAGCTAGCGCCCCAGCTGCTGCCCAGCCTACCGTCCGGTAGGCCCGGGCTATCCTCACCGCTATCACCCTCTGGGGCTTTCTGAGGAGGGCTTTAGTTTTGGCGGTGAGGGCTTCCGCCCAGATTGGGGCCCCGTACAAGGCCATGCTCCTAACGACCCCCGCAAACAGACGTCTGCAGGGGGCATTAGGTCCACCTTGATTTGGCAGGAGCCGCCCCAAGGCTCCTGCCACGCCGACGAGTCGGGGAGCTAACTGGCGGAAATGCTCCCCGAACTCCCACTTGCCGTCGAGGATGAGGCCCAAATATTTAATGTGGGCCTTTACCTTGACGGCTTCTCGGTTCACCCGCAGGGTGGCTCCCCGCGGTATCCGCCACCTTGGCCCTCTGAAGCAGAGGGCCTCGGTTTTTGGGAGGGACACCTTGAGGCCCAACGCCTCAATTCGCCGGACCACGAGGGATGAACCCACCTCCGCCCTCCTCGCCACGTCCTCATAGGTGGTGCCCCGGACGGCGATGAGCGTGTCATCTGCATAACAGATGACCGCCATCCGAGGCAGCACCCTCCCGCGGATGGCCCAGTCGTAGCCGACGTTCCAGAGTAGGGGCCCTAGCACGGACCCCTGTGGAACGCCGCTGGCTACCGATTTCGCCATCCGCACACCCCCCCTCCCCATGTAGAGCACTACCCGACCAGTCAGGTAGTGCCCCACAACCCTCCGGAGGTAGAGTGGCACCCCGTGGTAACGGAGCGCCTCCTCTATCACTCCGAAGGGGAGGGACCCGAAGGCGTTGGCGATATCTAGAGATACCGCCATGGCCCCCTGGCCCCTCCTGGCCGCATCTTCGCAGAACCCCTTCAGGGCGGATAGGGCGTCCATCGTGGATCGCCCTACCCGGAACCCGAATTGGTTCCCCGACAGATCCGGCCCTTCACTCGTCAGGTGGTGGGTAATCCGGGAAGCGATAATCCTTTCAAGGAGCTTCCCGGTTTCGTCCAGCATGACGAGCGGCCGGTGCCCGGACGGAGAGTCCGCCGGTCTTCCCTCCTTGCGCAGTAGGACCAGGCGGCCCTCCTTCCACACCTGGGGAAACTGCCCAGTGGCCAGGCACTTGTCAAATAGGCCACTGAGACGGTCCCCAAGGTGTTTCACCGCAATGTGAAGCGCCTTTCCGGGCACCCCGTCCGGCCCCGGTGCCTTTTTGCATCCACGGAGCCGGCTCACCACCCGGACCATTTCTTCCCCCGTCACTGGGGGAATGTCCGGGGGAACCTCGGGTTCCTCGCGCGGTGGGGCCATTCGCGGCGGCTCAAATGGCGAGCTCGGGGGAAATAATCCCTCTACCACCGCGCTGAGGAGTGCTGGCTCGAAGTCCTCCGTGGGAGGCGCCACCTTGAATTTTGCCCGTACCATACGGTACGGGCGCCCCCACGGATCCTCATCGAGGGTGGCCAAGAACTCAGCGTACGCCGTGTCCTTGGCCTGGGCGATGGCTGCCTTGAAGGCAGTCTTCGCCTCCCTCAGCTCGACATACAGCCGCTCCTCCTCCCCCGCCACCCTGGTCCGCCGGCGGCGGCACCGGGAGAAGGCTCGGCGGGCAGCGTCACTGATGGCTCGCAGGTCCGCAAGGTCTTGCGACCACCAGTATACGCCGGGCCTGGGTGCGAACTTTCGTGCCCTAGGCATAGCCGCCTCGCAGACGGCCGTCAGGTCTTCCCGAAACCTGACGGCTCTCTCGTCAATCCCCATGGTGTTCGGGGGGTCGACACACCACGCTTGGACCAGGGCAGCCTCCTCTGCCTGGTCCCTATCGAGGCGGGAGACTGCCCATTTGGGGAAATCTCCTCCCCTCCCACCCACTCCCGGGGCCAGAGGCCTGTGTGGTGCCCTGGAGACCTTAAACCTGATGTAGAGGTGGTCCGACAGGGTCTCGACCTCCTCCAGGACACGCCAATCACCTATACAGGCGCCGATGGAGGGGGTAGCGAACGTGATGTCCACTACTGACCCCCCCTGCCATCGGACGCAGGTGTTGGCGGTACCCCGGTTTTGCGGAACGAGGCCGACCATAGTGGCCCAGTCCCGCAACATCGCCCCTCTCCGATCCGTGACGGAGGATCCCCACGCCGCGCACTTGGCGTTGAGGTCCCCCATCAGGATCACTTGGGCCGGTAGTGCCCTCTGCACTACCGACTCCAGGCCCGCCAAGTACCTCTCGAACTCGAGGACGGGCCTGTTCGGGGAGAAGTAGGTGCCAATAATGGCAACTTCTCCCCACTTTGCCACCACATAGCCTGCGCCCCTCTCCTTGAGAGATAGGCGCTGGCCAGTGGCCGGCACCACCACGCCCACCGATCCCTCGGTGTCCCCAACCCAGTTTTGTTGGGAGGGGACGAGGTAGGGCTCGGTGACCACCGCAACGGCAATTCTCCACTCCGCGAGGACCTGCATAAGCAGATCCTGTGCACGCGCGGAGTGGTTCGCGTTCGTCAGGAGGAACTCTCTATACAGGTGTGCTGGCATTAAGACACCTGCATAGATCGTTCCTCCCTGGCCATCGGGCCGCGATTTCGGGAGGCCCCGGTCAGTGGAGCCTTTCCCTTGATCGTTGGGGGGATGCAGTTTGATCCCCCCATCCGGTGCCCATGAGGGCGCCCCGCCTGCGCACAAACTGCGCACTTGGCGACCACTTCACAGGTGGCCGCCTTGTGGCCCTCTTCGCCGCATCGGAAGCATTTTGAGCCGTGCTCTGCTTCCGATGGGCATAGGGCCCTAGTGTGGCCCAGCGCCATGCACTTAAAGCAGCGCATGGGCAGGGCCTCCACTGGCTTGATGGTCGCCATTGACCACCCCACGGCCACCTTCCCGACGGACACGGCAACTTTAGCAGCCGTCGCCGGGCATTTTACCAGGGCCGAGCCCTGGCTCCACAGGCCCGTTCTCACCGCCCCGACCTTGACTTGGTCAGGGGTGCATCCCCCTACCCTGGCCACTGCGGCTGCGATCTCGTCAAGGCTCGCCGACTCGTCCAGGCCTGAAATTTTAAGGTCCGCGAGCTTCGTGGGCCGCGTGACCTCCACCTGGTGTCCAACTACCTCTTGGAGCCTGGCAGCGAGGCGGTCCGCAGTGATTTGTGGGGTCTCGCCCCCCACCTCCATCATTTTGGAGCCAGTCATGGTACTGCGTACTTTGACTGACTCCAACCCGAACTCCGTCAATTTTATGGAGGCTTTGGCTTTCGCCATCACCTCCACAAAGTTCAATTCCCCCTCCCGCAGTGTCAGCACAATAGCTGCTGTGCGGGGAGGGATGATTTTGACCACCTTGGGTTTTGGTGACTTGGCGCCAGGTGCCTGGGACGGTACAGGCTGGGAAGGGGCATTCCCCTTCTTGGCCTTGCGCCGCGCCACCTGCGACCACGGGACGGGGTCCGTGGCCTTGGGAGCTGGCGGTTGCCGCCCGCTCGGCCCGGCCACTGGCTGTGTTGGCTGCTGGGGACCAGGCCTCGGCCCCTGAGTTGGCCCTTGCTTGGGTCCCTTCTTGGCGGCCTCCTTAGCTTCCTTCCCTGGTTGGGGCTGGGTTGTAGGAGGCGCCGGCACACCTTTCGACTGCTTTGCAGTCTTTTTAGGCTGGGGTTTGGGGTCCCAAGCCTCAGCCGTAGGTTGGCGCATGGCACCATCGGCTAGATTTGGCTGCACCCTTGGGCGGTCAGGCGGCTGCTGGCGCCTGTCCGCCGCGAGGGGAGGTCGAATGACTTTTTCCGGCGGGAGGCGCGACTCCAAGTCCCCTAGGCGGGCATTAATCATCCCGCCCAGGGACACGAGGAGGTCTCGCCTCATTTCCTCCATGGCCTCTTTGAGGTCATTTGCTGGTTTGGCAGCGCTGCTGTTGTCAGCCGCTTGTTTGGCCGCCGCGTGGACCCCCTTTTGGGAGTCCTCAAATGCCGACTTGAAGGCTCTCAGCTCAGCGCGGACAATGTCCAGCTCTCGATGAAGACGGGCATTGTCGGCGCGGAGTCGGCGCTGTTCCTCGGCCGGGGTCATTGTTCGCAATTCTTGAACTGCAGCAATGACTTCTGCGGTGGCAGCATTGATGGCCCCCCAGACCGTGCCCTTGACGGTGCCGCACTTGGCTACCTGCTCTTTGATAGCTGCCAGGTTGTGCAGCGCAGCGACTGCCAGAGTCTCCGTCGTTTCTGAACGGAATGGGTCCGGTTCCCCTTCCTCCGCCAAGATACGCTGGGAGACGGGACGGCTCGGGGAACCATCATCAGACTCCGGGTCTGATGTTAGTCCTTTCAGGCTCTGTTTAGCTGCGGCCAAGTAGTGACTGTGGCCAGCAACCACTTTCACAGAGCGACCTCTGCTTGCAGAGGTCGCCTTCCGTAACGGGGAAGCTCCTTCATCGTCTACCGACGTGATCGGTCGCTTCCTTATTGGGCGTGTCCTCACCGGGGAGTTCCCATCCACCTCCTTAAGGACGTGTGGTCCTGTCTCCAGCTCCATATCAGGGCTGTAGAGCGCCTCGCCCTCCGAGTCGGACGCGTCCGAACATAGGACATTTAAAAATGCCTTCGTCTCAGCCGGGGTGGCTGTTAGCCGCTCTGCCATGGCATAGAGTTAGGTAGGACACCCACTAAAACACCTCTGTTTTATCAGAAGGCTCGACCACTACCCTTCCCCACGATCCACCGCTCTCGGCAACCCAACTCCGTTAGGTGAACCGCCGAACGATGGTTTGTGGGAGGCCGGAGTGACCAACAACTTCCGATCAAAGTCGGCAGAAAAATAGATCTGACTGCAGTCAGAGGGCCTTGACAACCCCCCTAATCGACCCTAAGTTGTTCCGGGGAGATTCCCCAGCCGCTTCTATAGCCAGGGCTCCGGCTATATCAGCGGCAAAAAGGAGGATATCTCGCCCGTGAACCTACTGAATTGGGTTTCAACCCGACTGCGGGCACCCAATCCCCCAACCGAACCAAGTACCTGGTTCGAATCCCCTCTTGACAGGCTAGATTTTAGGAGAACCCAAAATTTAGCAAAAACGGTCAAGTGCGAGTCGGCAAGAATTACAAACTTATAAAAAAGTTGGTAGTTCTTGCCCGATATCCGCGTCCCTATTACAGCTAGAGTAGCGCTCAGGGTGCCGTTAGGCGGCGCAAACTACCCTCTTACTACCCCACTATAAAAGGGACCCACTAACTCAACCCCCCCCCAGAAGCGAATTTTTAAAGACAGAAAACAAAGTTAAGAAAAAGTTGAGGGCGCCTATGGCGAATCTGCAGGCAACGCACACTCCGTCCAATAACTTCGGAACGAAACGTCCGAAAATTATAGGACAAAGGGCGCCGTACAGATCGTCTAGTTCGCTTAATTACCAGAATAAAAAATTTACAAAAAACTAAACCAAAAGTGATAAAACGAAATTTTGAAAATAAAAAACGGAAAAGTGTTAAAATTTTTTGGACTGCAAAACCAGAGGGGTTTTGCAGTAAGAAAGAGAAAAAGGAAAAAACAGTGTTCCGGAGAAGCCAGAAACGCAGAAAGTGTATCAAATTTTAAAGGATGAAAAGAAATTTAAAAATCCGCTGAAAAAACTTGAAAAAGTTGTTCCGTCGCAAAGATATTCAAGGGCAAACACGAGTCTACACCGAAAAACCTAACCTAACCTAACCTAACCTAACCTAACCTAACCTAACCTAACCTAACCTAACCTAACCTAACCTAACCTAACCTAACCTAACCTAACCTAACCTAACCTAACCTAACCTAACCTAACCTAACCTAACCTAACCTAACCTAACCTAACCTAACCTAACCTAACCTAACCTAACCTAACCTAACCTAACCTAACCTAACCTAACCTAACCTAACCTAACCTAACCTAACCTAACCTAACCTAACCTAACCTAACCTAACCTAACCTAACCTAACCTAACCTAACCTAACCTAACCTAACCTAACCTAACCTAACCTAACCTAACCTAACCTAACCTAACCTAACCTAACCTAACCTAACCTAACCTAACCTAACCTAACCTAACCTAACCTAACCTAACCTAACCTAACCTAACCTAACCTAACCTAACCTAACCTAACCTAACCTAACCTAACCTAACCTAACCTAACCTAACCTAACCTAACCTAACCTAACCTAACCTAACCTAACCTAACCTAACCTAACCTAACCTAACCTAACCTAACCTAACCTAACCTAACCTAACCTAACCCAGTTCCGTCCCCCCCTCCGTGGAGAGCGCCACGAAATTATAGCGCTCCGCGTTCGAAAAATCCAAAAAGTGGTCAAAAGTCGTCCGATTTTCGCGAAAAAAGTGCCAAAGTGTTATTCGCAGTGCAGTGTATGTGGGCAAATAAAGTTCTAGTGTGGGTCCAAAAGATCTAAGGACTTAGTGCTTTTTAACCTCAAAATTTGAGGTTAATTGTGCTTTTACATCACTAAAACTGCGTGCGCTGCCCGCGGAACCGCTGTGAGTACCACTTTTTCATTCGCCAATCGGAAGGCCTTATTTTGGTCCATCATCCACCAAAAAACCAGATTTTTTGGGACCGAATTGAGTGACTGGGAATCAAAAAACCAAAAACCACGTGGACACGTGTTTCGCCGAAACTTATAGTTACGGCCACGTGCGACACGTCGGTAGGTGCGGCTGAAAAAGCCTAATACACCGCAAAAAGCCCCATCCCTTAATTCGGTCGGTGGACCAAGATACCACGGAAAAACCGGGAATTTCAAATTTTCAAAATTTTCAAAATTGAATAACTCCCCCAATCGATCTACGACCCCCCATTTTTAAATTACTGTTAGATAGGTCTCTTCAAGACCTATCTTTTGATACCTCACACACCCCCCCGCCACTAAGGTTAGGGGGTGAAAAAGGCGTGACCCGGTTTTTTCCAAAAAACGAGGGGGGGGAAAGAGAAGGGCCAGCCCAATTCTGAGAACGCCAGATCATCGGGCTGGTACGGAACTTAGGTTAAGATTTTTTTTTTTTCAGATTTTTAGGTTAAGAATTGGGTTTTTGGGGACCAACCGCGCGGAAATTCCCGAAACTCCCTGTTCCCGTTCCCGGAAAATTCGGGACGCCACCTGGTGCGAAGCGCCACTCGCTGTTGGTTCTGCCGGCGTTAACCGCGTGTCTCTGCGGCGTCTGTGGCCGGAGATCCCTCGATCCCGAACTTTTTGGAGACCAGTTCTGGTTTCCTTTGAGCTTGGCTGCTGACGGATCTCGGGCTAGGAGCATCGTACGAGGCTGCGGTTTTCACTGGGGGGGCTGCTGGGGGTTGTGCTTTGCGCCTAGGGCATAATCCGGAACCGGATATCCGGAAACCCGGAAGTTGCGGGAACGGGTTCTGGACCCCTGGAAACCCGTGTACATCCCAAACCGCGACTTCCTGCGACCTCTGGAACGCTGGGAATCGCGATTTTGGATCGGCGCGGACGCCATCTTGGATTTTTTGAAGTCCAGTTTCCGGGGAACCTCTGGGTTGCAGAAGGCGGAGTTTGGGTTCTCTCCGGGGAAGTCTGGGGTGGTCTATCGAGTGATCGGGTAATTTTCCGGAAAAACTCAAAAAATTTTGAAAAATTTTTTGAAAATTTTTTTCGGAAAATTCTTCGGTATAATCGAAGACGTGTCTGGGGGCAGCTTGGAGGAGGAAACCGCGACTTTCTAGGACGTCTGGAAGGGCCGTAGCAGGGGTTTGAAATTTGACTTTGACAGTTCTGAACTGTCAAAGTCGAGTTTTGGAGCGCTGTAGCAGGTGAACCAGTAGACCTAGAGAGACGTGCGACACTTCGCCGAGTCCGGCGAGACCTCCTCTACGGCTTCCGATCGTTTCCGGACACTTTCCGGACCCGGACATTTTTGTCCGGCTGAGAGTGGAAACAGAATCGGGACTCCGAGGGCACGTGTAGGCCGAAAACCGCGACTTCCTGTGACGTCTGGGAGGGCTACAGCAAAGGTTTGAAGTTCGGCACCGAGAGTTCTCCAACTGTCGGAGTCGAATTTCAAAACGCTATAGCGGAAGAACCAGACGTCCTAGAGAGACGTGCGACACATCGCCGAGTCCGGCGCGAGCTCCCCTATCGTTTCAGACCATTTCCGGACACTTCTAAAACCCGGACATTTTTGTCCGGAAAAGTGTGGAAACGTGTTTGGGACCCGAGGGGCACGTGCAGGCCGCAAACGGCGACTTTCTACGACGTCTGGGAGGGCAACAGTGAGGGTTTGAAGTTTGGCTTTGACAGTTCTCAACTGTCAAAGTCGGATTTCGAAACGCTGTAGCGAGAGAACCAGACGGCCTAGAGAGACGTGCGACCCACCGCCGAGTCCTGCGTGACCCCCTCTGTAACGCCAGACCGTTTTCCGGACAATCCGCGGACCCGGACATTTTTCCGGAAAAGCGGGGAAAACTCGGGAACGGAGCGACGCAGAGGAAAGTGCGATACGTCGTTGGAACCGGCTCGGGCCGCTCTACACTGCTACCGGACTGATTCTGACCCTAGCCGGACCCGGACAAAAAGTTCCGGAAAAGCGAAAAGTTGGAAGTGAGCGGTTCGAGGGCACGGAGGGGCTTGAGCGGAGTCTGACAACATGTCGCAGAGGGAGGGAGGGGATGCGGGGAAGGTCAAGGGACCGGGAATTAGGCTACGTATGCCTGCTACCGCGGCGGGGAAGAAAAAGGAGGATAAGACCACTGGCCGGATGCCTGCTGGAAGCGGACCTTCGGGAGCCGCTTCGGACACACGTCCCAGGAAAGCAGGGAAAACGGAAAGGACGACGGCAAGCACGAGTGACCCTGGTCGACCAGCAAGGAAGGTGTCAGGTTCCGGGAAGGAAGTAGAGTTGCCCAAACAGGTTGCTCCTAGGCTGCCGTCCCCCGAAAAAATCGACGTCATTACGATTGACGACGATGAGGCAGACCAACCAGCCTCACAAAACGGGGAGCGGCGGCCTGCGCGGGAAGCCACGGAGCCAACCGACGCACCGGAGTATACCTATACCAGGGAGGAACTCGCTGGGGGGGGTGAAAGCGGGATGGAAGTGGCAGACACACGGCAGACGGTGGAACCACCTTCGACGGCTCTACCCTTGGAAGAGTCTGTTGTTGAGGGTGGTACCGGAACCCCGAATGCCGCGTCGACTCCGTCCCTACGACACCCAGCCACAGCGAGGCTAAGAACAAACTCCACGTCCAGATCGGAATCGGCACTGCTGAGAATCACGACCCAACTCCGGGAGGCCAAAGCGGCGGAAGCCCGGAACCGGACAAGGACTGCCAGCGAGCCAGCTGACCCGGAAGATGCCCAGGACGACACAGGGCTCTTTGACGACCGCTCGGTCTGCTCGTCAGCGATTTGCGGGGGGGGGCTGCTCAGTGAGCTACCGCAGAAGGCAAACGAGACCTTGCAAGCTGCGAAGACCGCTATGGAAAGCTCGGGAAACCTCAAGAGGTCGGTCAGAGAGACGATGGTCGAGTCCCTACATGCCTTGTACGAGATGGTACTAAGGCTGGCGGACTCGAGGACGCGTCACATGACCGAGCTCCAGAGGGAAAAAGCGAGCTTTGCAAAGCGGCTCTGTGCCATTGAGCGGACCCACTCCGCGAAGATGCAGGCGACGATGGCGGCGGAAAGGGAGGCTAGGGAGGCTAACGCCCAGGTGCTCAAAGCCATCGCAGGGGAGGTAATGGCTCAGAGGCAGATCCTGGTGTCCGACGTGGGAGACGCCCTCAAAAAGTTGAAGGCCACCGGTCCTTGGGGGGGAGCGCAGTGCGGAGCCGAGTCCAAGCAGATAAAGGAGGCGGACGCCGGACTCCAGAGGCAGATTCTCCAAGCTGTGGAAGAGCTCAGGACGGAAAACCGCAGAGGAACCCAGGAGGGAGAGCGGTTAGAACGTCGGGAGCTCGTGCTGGAGATCGCCAAACTCCGGGCCGAGATTAGAGAGCTATCGCTCTCGAACTTGGCCCTGGGGGAGGAGCTGACGACCGCCGCAGAGAAGCAAAGGATGTCCGCGGAGCAGAGAGAGAAGATCGAAGACCGGCTGGAAGAGATGGGCCAGAGTCTTACGGAGATGGGAAGGGAAGTGAGGAGAGTGGGTAGCGCACCGGAAGCCGTCGCTGGGGCAGTCACGAAAATCCACAACACTGAAGAGAGGGTAAGCTCAGTGGTGGAGAGACTGCACGCCGTGACGGTTAACGGACTCGCTGACCTGAAGGAGGAAGTCCAATCAGTGGCAGCTTTCGTCGCGCACAACTCAACGGCGGGAGGCAAAACGTTGATGGAAGAGCTGCTCTCAACGGAAGCCACGGAGGAAACCCTTGAAAAAGGGGAAGAACCGTGGAAGAACGTCGAGTCTCGGGCAGCCACCAGGAGGAGGAGGAGGTTGGAGAGTGGAAACACCAAACCGGTGCCACCGCGAACCAGCTTCCCCCTAATCCTGGAGTCCAAAGACCCGAAAGAGACCAGCGCGACCATCATCAGAACCGTCAAGGAGAGGGTGAATGCCTCGGAGTTGGGGGTGGGGGTGGATTTCGTCCGAGGCCTTCGGAACCAAAAGGCCGTTCTCGGGCTCGCTTCGGAGACGGACAGGGAGGCCATGCTGGGGGCAATTAGGAAAAAGTGCGCAAGCATTGACGCTAGCGCCCCCAGCATGAAGAAGCCACTCATCTGTCTCGTGGGCGTGGCCGGGGACCTCACGGACTCACAGATTCCTGGGGCGCTGCAAAAGCAGAACGGGGTGCTCCTGGGGGCGGAATCTGGTGGCGCAGCCGGCATCAGGGTTCTGAGACGCACTAAAGGGAGGACGTCGGAAGTCACGAACGTCATCCTCGAAGTGAACCCAGAGACCTGGGACCGTCTCAGGGACCAGAAAGTCCGGTTGGGCTACCAGAGACTGCTGGCCCGGGATCACTCTCCTGTAGTGCAGTGCTACAGGTGCATGGGGTACGGGCACTTCGCGAGGGGTTGCACGGCGGAGCAGACGTGTGGTCACTGTGCTGAAAAGCACGACACCAGAGCCTGCAAAGCCCGAAACGCCCACGCGAAGTGCACGAACTGCATCAAATCGGGAGGAAGTGAAGCGGTAACGAGCCATCCGGCCTACAGCAGGGACTGCCCTGAATGGGAGAAGTGGGACCGCATCGCGCGCTCACAGGTCCGGTACTGCTAAGGGCACCCCGGGGAACACGAGGCAACACCCGATCCGGGTTGTGCAGGGGAACATGGGGAGGGGTTACGCGGCCACTAAGGAGATGTTGAATGATGCGGAGAACGGTGGGGTGGCGGTGCTGATCCTACAGGAACCCTACGTGGGCTCAAGTGGGATCCTCACCGCTCCTCACCAAGTCATACAGCAGACTCAGGGTGAAGGCCCGGTAAAGTCTGCTGTAGTAATTCTTGACCCCAACATCCAAGTCAAGATAGATCCGCATCACATAACGAAAAACATTGTGTCCGTATTAATCTGTTCCCATGGTTTTGAGCTAATGATTGTCAGTCTGTACCTCGAAGGAGATCGACCCATAGAAGACCACCTGCAAAAGCTGAAGAGAGCCCTGGACGCCGCCACAACGAAGAACATCATCGTAGCAGGCGACGTCAATGCCACGAGCCACTGGTGGGGATGTTGTGCGGAGGACCGGAGAGGCTCTGATCTGGTGGACTTTTTCTCGGAAGCGGGTTTGGATGTTGTCAACACGGGGTCGGTACCGACGTTCTACACTCATCGGGGGGGGAAACTCTACTCCAGCATTGTGGATGTCACGGCGTGCTCAGCAACGATGCTCAACCGTATCAAGAACTGGAGGGTCAACGAAGACGACGCAGGACTCTCCGACCACCGACGACTGGAGTTCACGATCGAGGTGGGGTTGAGCAGGGTGGTGGAGGAAAGCCGGACAACAAGGATATACAACACCAACAAAGCTGACTGGTCGCGCTTCGGGGAGTCACTCCGGAGTGCGCTACGCGAAGCTGAAATATCCTTGGAGAAGGTTGACTCTATCGCCGAGCCAGAAGAACTTGAGCGCGCTGTGAGGAAATTCATGGAGCTGGTGGCAGGAGCTTGTGAGGAGGCCATCCCGAGAGTGGGGAAGAGGAGAGGGGGGAAGGGGGCGCCATGGTGGACAGCGGAACTCGATGAGCTGAGACGACGAACCAAGACGCTGAGGCGGCGCATATCTGTGGCAAATCCCCGGAGAAGACCATTCGTATGTCAGGAGTACCTGGCAGCCCGGGAGATCTACAAGAACGCCATAGAGAACGCCGTCACATCGAGTTGGAAGACCTTTTGTTCGCAGCAGCAGAAGGAGGACATTTGGCACACCTCATACAGAGTCATCAAAAACTGTATGAGGCCGACAACCAGCCAAGAGTGCCTCCTGAAGGAGCCTGTGAGCGGGAGAGTCCTAAACGCGAGAGAGTCCGCTGACCTGCTGGCGAGAACCTTCTTCCCGAAGGACGACCCCAGCGAAGACACGCCGGAGCAAGAAGAGTGCAGGAAGGAAGCAGAAGAGTGGAGAATCCGGACACAACTGGAACCCATGACCGTCCGCCCGTTCACTGAGGAAGAAGCAGAAGCAGTGATGGGTGGGATGAGTCCGAAGAAGGCGCCGGGAGTGGACGGATTTACATCTGACGTATGCTGTCGAGCATTTAGGGCTAGCCCGGTGATGCTGGCATTGTACAACGCGTGTTTCAGGATCGGCTACTTTCCGAGGATCTGGAAGGAGGCGTGGATACGTGTCATACCGAAGCCCGGGAAAGACACGTATACAAACCCGAAGTCACACCGCCCCATCGGACTACTCCCTGTACCTGGTAAGATCCTGGAGAAGATGGTTTTCAACCGGATCTCTTGGGGACTGTACAGGGAAAAGAAACTAAGTCCGAAGCAGTATGGCTTCATGCCGCAGAAGAGCACGGAGGACGCGTTGTATGATGTCATCACATACGTCAGAAAAGGAGTGAAGGAGAAGAAGATCGTCGCCATCGTATCCCTAGACATCGAGGGAGCCTTTGACGGTGCATGGTGGCCGGCCATCGTGCGGGAGCTTTCGGGCAAGGTGGAGGAGCTCGGGACTTTCCGCATGGTGTGCAGCTACCTGGAGGACAGGACCATCGCCCTGAGCTACATGGGAGAGCGAATAACATCGGACACCCGGCGCGGCTGTATCCAGGGATCAATTGGAGGACCCCTTCTGTGGAACGTACAACTCGATCCACTTCTGCAGAGGGCGGAATCCCTGGAAGCCGAAATTCAAGCTTTCGCCGACGACATAGTGGTGGTTGCAGCAGCCAAAACTACTCCGGAACTCGAGAGAGTGGTTCACGCGGCGCTGAAGGAGATCACAGATTGGGGACGACGTAACAGAATGAAGTTCGCACCACATAAGACGCAATGTACCATCGTTACAAAGCGTCTTAAGTACGAGAAGCCTCTCTTCCAAATCGCAACCGTCCCTATTGAAATCTCTGACAGCGTCCACCTGCTCGGGTTGACGATAGACCGGAACCTCGGGTTTGGGCAACATCTGGAGAGGGTGACTGCGAAATCGGTCGCCCTCTACAAGGTTGTGGCCAGAATGGCCAAGGCGCAATGGGGCCTGAACCCGGAAATCCTCCGAACCATCTATTTCACCGTAGTCGAACCCACTATGTTGTACGCAGCTGGAGCTTGGGGTGTGGTCCTGGACCGAGTGCACGTCAGGAAGAGGTTGGATAGGGTCACGCGATCGTTTGCCATCAAAATCGCGAAGGCCCATCGCACGGTTTCCCTGACGGCGAGCACGCTGTTGGCCGGAATCTTGCCCCTCGATCTTAGAGCCAAGGAGAACCTGTTCCTCTACGAAGTCAAGAGAGGACGTCCGCTTGAAGACCTACCGGACCGGGAACTCCAGCCGAGAAGAAGACCCATCGACATGCCGCATCCTGCAGAGCGAGAGACCCTTGGGTTTGGACTCATTACAACCCAAGAGGAAGCCTCCCAGGTAGAAGAGAGCGGCGAGTTGACGTGCTACACGGACGGAAGTAAGATCGAGGGGAGAGTCGGGGGAGCCGTATCTGTCTGGAAGAGTGGAAGAGAAATCCGAAGTGAGGGTTTCAGGTTGGAACCCTACTGTACGGTATTCCAGGCAGAGATGGTGGCGATCAGCAGAGCAGTGGAGCTGACGGCGGGCAAAGGAGAGAAGATCAAAGTCAACATCCTCAGCGATTCTAGGTCATCGGTCCAGTGCATCAGTTACCCCGCTACACTCAACCCTATAGCGGGGGGTATCCAACGGGACCTACAAGCTGCTGGCGAAGCCGGATCCGAAATCAAGATCTATTGGATCAAGGCTCACGCTGGCATTGTGGGAAACGAAAGAGCTGATGAGCTGGCCAAGAACGCTGCGCTGAAGAGCAAGAAGTCCCCAGCTTACGACAAATTTCCGTTGTCCTTCGCCAAGAGAACCATCAGGTTGAAGACCATTGGCGAGTGGCAGAGGAGGTACTCAGAAGCTGAGACGGGCTCAGGGACGAAACTTTTCTTCGGAGATGTCAAAATCGCAAAGAAAATTTTGGGGAAGGTACAGATTGACAATCTGACGGCTCAAATCCTGACTGGACACGGGGGTCTCCGGCAGTATCTTCACAGGTTCAAGCTGGCCCCGTCCCCCTTCTGTGTTTGCGATGACGAATCTGAGGAAACTGTGAAGCATGTGCTTACACAGTGCCCCAGATTCGCCAGCGAGAGACTCGATTGCGAGCACAGAGTGGGAATGGCCATCAGCGAAACCAACCTGAGGATACTGATCGGAGACGACCGCGCAAGAGGGGATCTATTGGATTTCGCGAGACGAATAATGCGTCGTGTCGCGAAGTCCAATGGATCCAGCATGAAATAGATTTTAGAAAATGACTGATAAACCCAATTCTTAGTTTAAGATTTCTGTATTACAATTTTTCTGCCCTATTGCATTAGAATAAGTCTGTTTTTGTTTTATTTGTTTAAATTAGTAATTAGATGTAAGTAACAACCAAATATGTACTTAAGTAGACTAAGCCCTGACGTATGCATCTCCCTCACCTCAGCGAGGGCATCCCGGACGGAGGACGAAACCGGAGTGGCGCGAGGTTCGGTGGAAGCCTTGGCGGACACCAAACAGGGAATTGAGACAAAGTTTCTTCCCTGGCCTTTCAGCACTGGCTGGGGTAAGGATCCGTCGGAGCCAAAACCGAACCATCGCAAAAATCTGGACGTCCAACCGGCCGGGATGCACTTGCTATCCCTCCCCCTTTTAGTTAAAAAATTAGCCATCCTAGTTTTAAGTCTTCTTTTTAGTGTAAATTTCAATTGACCAAATCAGTAAAATAGGTAGGAAGCGGAAACGAAAAGATGGGCAGCGCTAGGAGACGAGCGTAAAAGAAGACCTCTAACGCAAAAGAACTAGCGCCATGGGTAGCCCCACCCAAAAGATGACCCCCAAAGTCACTCAAGCGGTCAAAAAAGATCTCCGACCCACCCTTCCACCGCGGGGAAAAAGAGAAAAACCCCTTAGTTTAAGATATGCATGCGTCAGGGAACCTCAAAGTACCCCTTTTTAGTATAAGTTAAATTGTTAAGCTCGGGCAAGCGTCGGTCAATGAAGAAACCAATCTGGGAAAAACGAAAATGACCGACCCTTGCACCCCACAGGGTCTAAACGTGAGAATGAGCTTCTCTCACGGCCTTCCAGCACTGGCTGAGGTAAGATCCTGTGGGTAGTTAAGATTCCCTCCCCCTCCCTCCCCTAATAAAGTCTTTAAAACAAAAATAGTTCACTTCTTCTCTGTCAGAATAAAACCCGGGATAATCAACACCCGGGATAACCCACAGGGGTGGAAGGAGGTCTGTGGCCTCGAAAAGGGACGAAAACACTGATCCCTGAAGCAACAAGCCTCCTAACACCCCAACTAACAAAAAAAAAAAAAAAAAAACCTAACCTAACCTAACCTAACCTAACCTAACCTAACCTAACCTAACCTAACCTAACCTAACCTAACCTAACCTAACCTTTTTTTTTTTTTTTTTTTTTTTTTTTTTATGTGTGGAAAATGCACCTTATGCATGTCCCCTGCTCGAGGCAACAGGAGGGTCTATGGGGCTCTCCCGCAGAGTGCAGGCATACCCATTAAAAACCACACAAGTTCCCTATTGGCCATTGTGGGACGCCACGGGCTCCCCGAAGGTCTTCACCGCGACGCCCACTGGCCGCCCCGGGGTGGGGCCCCTCTCAGCGCCCCAAGATGGTGGTGGGGCGCCGCGCCCCAAGATGGTATGGGGCGCTCCTCGGAGACGGCACCGTGGCCGGAGCAGGTTCGGGGGTCCTCGCCCTCCCCTGCTGATGCCGCCTGTGTTTTTATAGAGGTTCACTCCTCGTAGCTCCCGTCTTGAAAAAGACAGCAGCCCGCGGTCCCGGTTTCACTACCGGGGTTACGCGCAGGACGCAGGTTCGCAAGCCATCAAGTCCCAACTCTGTAAGCAGAGTGGCACTGAGGCATGCTAGCCCACGCCCCGTCCGGCGACCACAACCCTTTCGGGTCGCGCCGCCCCGGCATTAGGCTTGCGCCGTCCGCCCGATGAGGCTCGCCCTTGCCTTTCCCTGTCCTGAAAAGGACAGGTACTAGGTTCGGGCTCGCCTCCGTCAATGAGGCGTCCGCCGAAAGGCGAGACGCCGCCCTCACTGCGGACCCACGAATGGGCCCGCTGGAGAGGATCAACCGCAACCGAAGTCTTGGGACCCTTCTCCAACCCCAACCCCCCCAGTCGGATATTAGCCGCCAGGTAACCAAACTATTTCTAGTTTAATTACCCGTCGTTGCCCAGGGTGCACCAGGAACGGACGTTACCTTTCCCTACCCCATGAGGCCTACGCCTCGGATAGTAGGGAACTGTAACTCCCGATCGCTCGGGGAGGTTTCCAACATCGCACCCCAACCTAACCTAACCTAACCTAACCTAACCTAACCTAACCTAACCTTTTTTTTTTTTTTTTTTTTTTTTTTTTTTATGTGTGGAAAATGCACCTTATGCATGTCCCCTGCTCGAGGCAACAGGAGGGTCTATGGGGCTCTCCCGCAGAGTGCAGGCATACCCATTAAAAACCACACAAGTTCCCTATTGGCCATTGTGGGACGCCACGGGCTCCCCGAAGGTCTTCACCGCGACGCCCACTGGCCGCCCCGGGGTGGGGCCCCTCTCAGCGCCCCAAGATGGTGGTGGGGCGCCGCGCCCCAAGATGGTACGGGGCGCTCCTCGGAGACGGCACCGTGGCCGGAGCAGGTTCGGGGGTCCTCGCCCTCCCCTGCTGATGCCGCCTGTGTTTTTATAGAGGTTCACTCCTCGTGGCTCCCGTCTTGAAAAAGACAGCAGCCCGCGGTCCCGGTTTCACTACCGGGGTTACGCGCAGGACGCAGGTTCGCAAGCCATCAAGTCCCAACTCTGTAAGCAGAGTGGCACTGAGGCATGCTAGCCCACGTCCCGTCCGGCGACCACAACCCTTTCGGGTCGCGCCGCCCCGGCATTAGGCTTGCGCCGTCCGCCCGATGAGGCTCACCCTTGCCTTTCCCTGTCCTGAAAAGGACAGGTACTAGGTTCGGGCTCGCCTCCGTCATTGAGGCGTCCGCCGAGAGGCGAGACGCCGCCCTCACTGCGGACCCACGAATGGGCCCGCTGGAGAGGATCAACCGCAACCTAAGTCGCGGGACCCTTCTCCAACCCCACCCCCCCCAGTCGGATATTAGCCGCCGGGTAACTAAACTATTTCTAGTTTAATTACCCGTCGTTGCCCAGGGTGCACCAGGAACGGGCGTTACCTTTCCCTACCCCATGAGGCCTACGCCTCGGATAGTAGGGAACTGTAACGTCCGATCACTCGGGGAGGTTTCCAACATCGCACCCCAACCTAACCTAACCTTTTTTTTTTTTTTTTTTTTTTTTTTTTTTTTTTTTTTTTTTTTTTTTTTTTAAGAGGGGAAATGCTTTGCGCATACCTCCGTGCCTGGGGGGGCACGGAGGTTATGTGGGACTCTCCTCTTCCCTCCCGTCTCAGGATAAGGGAGGGTAGGCCTACCCACTAAAACCCCTCTGTGTTCCGCTTCAACGCCTAAACTAGTAGGGCTGGGGAACGCTTGGCGCAAAACCCATGCCCTACCCCTGGCGCTACGCCTTTACAGGCCCGGCATTTGTGGGCTTAGGCCCTCTCTAGCATCTTGAAGGGCGATCCTTCTCCCGCTCCCTCTCCGCCGCCTCCTTCAGGGATATGACGGCCTCACAGAAAGCGAGGACCGCCTCCCAGGCCTCTCTACTGCTGACCATGGCTTTTGCCATGGCCGGCAGCGAGAGGTCCGCCCCGATGGTCGCGATCAGGGCCGATCGCGGCTCGGACCATGCGGGGCACTCGGCGCGGGTGTGCTGCGCCGTGTCTTCTACCGCCGTGGTGCAGTGGTGGCACCCTGGGTGTTCCTCTCGTCTGGCCACCCGGCGCAGATACTCACCAAAGCATCCATGCCCTGTGAGCATCTGCGTCAGGTGGAACGTGATCGGCCCATGATCACGCCCTATCCAGTCCTTTAAGACTGGTCTCACGGCGTTCACCAGCTCTCGGCTTGCGCTTGGGGCCTGCAGTCTGTCTTCCCACTTCTGGAAGAGATCCTCGCGGGCATCCTCCCTCCACCGTTTGATCTCTTCCAGGTGTGGGCGATTCCCTTGCTCCCGCTCCGCCGCCACTCGGTGGTATACCGCCGCAAGGACACCGGCTTCAAGGTCCCACGGCGGGCTACCGGCGAGTAGGGTTGCCGCCTCAAAAGAGACCGTCCGGTAGCCTCGGACAGCCCTTTGCGCCAGTACTCTCTGCGGCCGTCGTAGCAAAGCCACGTTTTTTGCGTTTAGCGCATCCGCCCATATGGGAGCCCCATATAGCGCCATGGAGCGGACCACACCCTGGTAAAGTCGGCGGCAGGCGCTGCTAGGCCCTCCTACGTTCGGTAGCAGTCCGCTCAGCGCTCCCGCTGCGGCGATCAACTTCGGCGCCTTGCGGGCGAAGTGTTCGCTGAACTTCCATCGGCCATCGAGCACAATGCCTAGATAGCGCATCCTTGGCTCGATGGCGATGGAAGTTCCCCCCACCACGATGTTCTGGCCAGAAGCCGGTGCATTTCGAGGCCCGTGAAAGATTAGGGCCTCGGACTTACTTAGGGCCACCTCGAGCCCTAGGGCCCTGATGCGGCTCACCACGTGAGCAACCCCCGCTGTGCCAAGTAGGATGGCCTCTCTATGGGTGCTACCGCGCGCGGTAACGAGAGTGTCGTCGGCGTAGCAAAGTACGCCGACGCCCCGCAGGTTGGATCCGCGGAGCACCCAGTCATATCCTACGTTCCACAGGAGCGGTCCTAAGACCGACCCCTGTGGAACGCCGCACACGACCCGTCTTCTTGCCCATCCGTCCCGGGCTGGGTAAGTAATCTCCCGGTTCACAAAATAGTCGACTATGACGTCTCGAAGGTACCTGGGCACACGGTGGTACTTGAGCGCCTCCTCTACACTCTCGAAGGGCACAGTGTTAAAGGCATTCGCTATATCTAGCGATACTGCTAAAAACACTCCACCCTGCGTGACTGTCTCCTCGGCGAGGGCCTTCAACCGCGCGATGGCATCGATCGTAGACCTTTCTCGTCGGAACCCGTATTGGGCGTCGTGCAAGTCGGGTCCTACCTCTTCGAGGTGCTTGACGAGACGGGCAGCAAGCACGCGCTCGAAAAGCTTGCCCATCTCGTCAAGCAGGACGATGGGGCGGTGGGCCAACGGTGACGCTGCCGGGCGCCCGTCCTTCTGCAGAAGAACGAGTTTGCCCGACTTCCAGCACCGCGGAAAACGGCCCAGGTCCAGGCACGCGCGAAAGAGGGCCCTCACCCTCTCTTCCAACTCCTCCAACGTCAGCGCCAACACCAGGACACGTCCAGGCACACCGTCTGGTCCAGGGGCGCAATTTTTCTGCCGAAGCTTCGAAATTGCGGCCCCGAGCTCTGCCTGCGTGACCGGCGGGATTTCTTCCGCCACAGCAGTGGTAAGCTGGTTGTCACCCATTTCTGGCGGCCGCCACGCGCCCCTTTCTGGGAAGAGCCCTGCCAGGATTCGCTCGAGGAGTTGCGGCTCGAGACTGCTTGTCAATGGCGGAGCCCAAGGCCGGAGTTTGGCCCTTACAGTCCTGTAAGGGCGTCCCCATGGGTCTCGGTCAAGCGTCTCAAGCCACTCGTCCCATGCCGCCACTTTGGCCTGAGCAATGGCCGCCTGCAGAGAGTGGCATTTGGCCCTGTATGCGGCATACAGCTCCTCTTCCCTAGCCACGTTTCTCCGCCCCCTTCGTCTGCTCCTAGTGTACAGGCGGCGCGCCGCCGTGCACTCACTCCGTGCTTGACGGAGCCCATCGTGCCACCAGTACACCCGCCGTCGGGGCGAGGAAGCCTTTGCCCGGGGCATTGCTGTGTCGCAAATGCGCTGCAGGGCCGCAACCTGCAGCTCCGCTTCGGTGTCCACGTTTTGGATCGGTTCGATCTTAGCCTGCCACGCCTCGACCAGAGCTGCCTCTTTGGCGAGTTCTCTATCGAGCAGGCCTAGTCTCCACCGTGGCCTTTCCCCTGCAGGGGGGCGACTGGCACTTCCCAGTTCGGGAGGGAGCGTGGAGACCTCGAATCGGATGTAACGATGGTCCGAGAGTGTCTCCACGTCCGTCCACACCTCCCAGTCCAGGACACGTCGTGCGAGAGCGGGGCTCGCTAGCGTGATGTCCACAATGGACCCTCCCCGCTGTCGCACACACGTGTCCGTCGACCCTCTGTTGAGGATCAGCAGCCCCGTCGCGAACGCCCACTCCTCCAGGGTTTGCCCCCTCGCGCTTGTCGCTGGCGAACCCCATGCCGTGGATTTGGCATTGAAATCGCCAGCGGCAAGCAACAGTCCAGGGCGACTTCTGCCGATCAGAGAGCCCACCTCGTCAAGAAACATCTCAAACTCGGCGAGGCTCCTGTTCGGCGAGAAATACACTCCGACCACCATCAGGTTTCCCAGGTGTGTCGCGACGAAGCCACTCCCTCTGGAAACCCTCTGGTGCGGCGGAGACCCCCCCGGGGTCTGACTGACGATGGCCACCAGGCCGTCCCTGTCACCCACCCAGCTGTCCCTGGAAGGGACCGCGTATGGCTCGGCCACTATCGCGACTTGTATCAGCCACTCCGCCATGCTCTGGAGCAGAAGATCCTGAGCTCTGGCGGAGTGGTTGATATTAGCCTGAAGGAATCGGATGGCCATTCTTAATTGATAGCCGTCCGATCCTCCTCGACCCTGGGCCGTGGCCTCTGTGGGCGGCTTGGTCGCGCGGGGGCCTTGGGGCCGGCGGTGGCGCGTGTCTTCCCCTTGGGTGGATTGCAAGCTGCGCTGCCTACCCTGTGGTCCGCGGGGGTGCCCGCATCGGCACATACCACACAGTGCGGGGCAGCGCTGCAGTCACGGGCAATGTGATCCGCCTTGCCGCACCGGTAGCACTTGCCGCTACGGTCCACCTCCGCTTTGCACTGGGCCCCAGTATGTCCTACCAACAGGCAGCGGAAACAGCGCATGGGCCGGGCGTCTAACAGTTTAACCTGCGCCGACACCCAACCCACACGCAGTCGTCCCGCTTGGACCAGCTTTTTGGCGGCCACGACAGGACATCGCAGCCATACCGTGCCCAGCCCTGACGGACCACGCACGACTTCGCCAATTTTTATATCTTCCTTGGCGCAGCCACCTTCCTTCGCAACTGCCGCCACCACCTCTGGGGAGAGGACAGAGTCATCCAGGCCCGAGATGCGCATTTCTGCACATTTGGTGGGCCTAGAAACTCGGACTACCGCGGGGTCTGTCACCTCCCGAAGCTTCTTCGCCAAAGCATCGGCCTTCTCGCCGCTCGCCTCGCCAGGGATCTCGAGAATACGAGCATCCGTAACCGTCCGTCTGACTCGGACACCCGAGATCCCCAGTTCGCCGATATCGAGCTTCTGCTTGGCCTCGGCGATGACGGTCCCGAACACCTTGTTGCCCTTGTCGGTTTGGGGTTGCAGCAACGTTAGCACCACCGCGGAAGTGCGTGGGAGGCGGAGTCTCTGGGCCTTCTTCTTCCTGGGCGCCTGTGGTTTGGGGTCGACGCTCTGATGATCATTTTTAGCGTTTTTACCCTTCCCTCGGCTTTTCTTCTTGACCACTACCGTCCAAGGTCCCTCGGTGTTGGTCGAAGCTGGCGTTATAGGCCGGGACTCTTCGGAGGCGGATGCTGCCGTCGTGGTGCCTCCACGTCTGTCCCGCTTTCCTTTCGGCTTCTTAGCTGTTCGCCTCTTGAGCGCTACAGGGTCAGAGCCTTGCTGCCGCTTCTCAGCAGGTCCGCCTGCGGCCTCCTGGAGGGGCACGCGCTTCTCCGGTAGGAGGCGGTCGCTAATCGCTGCCAGACGAGCGTCCACGTACACCGCGACTTGGTCCATGACTGCGCGGCCCATCTCCTCCGTAGTCGGTGCAGCCGTGGTAGGTTTGGCATATGGCTGCGCCCCTCTGTCTCGTCCAGGTTGGGAGGGTGTAGGACTGCTCTGCTTTCGCATCCCCTCCATCTGCTTCCTTAGCTCGGCCATCTCCTTACGGATGCTAGCCATCTCTGCCTGCAGCCGCGCGTTCTCTACCTGCAGTCTCGTCGTCTCCTCCGTGGCAGTGCGTTGGCCCAGTATATCGAACGCGTCCGTGATGGCGGCCGCAGCGTCTTTGAGGCGACGGACGTACTCTCCCTTGAGATGGTTAGATGTAGCCGCCACTTTTACAATGACGGCTACGCTGTCTCTGACTTGAAGGCCAAGATCGGCGTTATTCGACTTGCCATCTGGAGAGGGATTGGCTCTGACGTAGCCCTGCCGAGTCCGGATGTGCAACTCTTCTATTTTCTGCTCCGCACGGGTCCGTTTCTTTGCCGTGGGCGTCGAGCCTCCAGCCGTTTCAGACAGACTTGGGTCTTCGTCGCTCGACCCTGAGCAGGACTGCGAAGGGCGCGGTCTTTTATTTCGGCAAGTCTGCCAAAGTTTTCCTGTCGGCGGTTGGCGCTTTGGGGCTGCAGCAGGCGGCACAAGATCATTATCCGCAGGGGGCTCCACTCCGGCAGGGCCCGCTCCCGCTTCAAGTCTTGGAGATCCCTCTGCGTATGAGCGCGGTAATGGGGAGTCCGCAGACGAGTCGCGGGGCACAAGCAGGCCCTTAGGTTTTCCTGGCGTCTGCACACGGATACGCGTCCTCCCTTTGGTCCTGGTGATGGTTTTTGCCTGCTGCCGAGCCTTTTCCTCCTCGCCCGACTGTGGTCCTTGCTTCCTCGAACCGATGCTGGGTTTCTCTCCATATCGGATCGGGGAAGTCGCCGCTGACGAGTAGGACCGCGCAGTGTACACACTTTCATCAGTGTCCTGCGCGGAGTCCTGGGGACTATCGATGCCCTCGTCCAGCCGAGCGATCAGCACCTTCATCACTTTCTCAAAGCGGGCCTCACGCCCGCCCTGAAGTTCCGCGCCAGGAGTTCCCGTCTGGTCGAGCCTGTCTTCCTGCCCACCTCCAAGCACAGCTGTCAGACCGCGAGGTTGATCTGGGCATTTCTGTCCCGCTGCCGTGTCCGCTTCCATTTTTTGGGGCAGGCCTACCTCAGAAGAGAACTTACTCTTCGCAGTGGGGGGAGCTCGACTACTCCCCTCACCATCGGTCGTGTTGCGCCGCATGAAACGGCCGTGACGGTCACGCATCAGAGTGCCGTCCTCCCTCTTCGGCGCGACCTGAATCACGGCCGCATTTACGTCTATGTGCGGGCTTGGATGGTGGCTGCCACCCTCCCCTCGCACCGGCGACCTCATCAAGGACACACGAGGGCGGAAGACCTCCTCCGCGCTCTGTGTTCCCTCGCTTAAACCAACCTCGGAGTTCTTTATTCCAGCCGGTTGTAAATTAAGACGTGGGCTATCAGGGCCCACAAAGCGGCATTTGCCGCCCCCCGTAGACAAAAGGGCAGGCCGCGTCTTAGACGCAGCACTGCCACCTCCTTCAGTGTCGGTGTCCAATGTGCACGCATTTTCGTCATCGTTTGAGGCTCCATCATGTCCATATTCATTGCCAAGAGTCGTCAGTTGAGAACGCGGGCTGTTTAGGCCCGCGGAGCGATTGCTGTCCCCCCCAGAATACGTGGGACTGAACGCTTGCGCGCCGAGGGATTCTCCCCGTAGGGTACCCTCCTGGGGTAGTTTCTTATTACAATCACCCATGTTCCTTTCTTGTAGAGGTCAGGTCCCCTGCTCCTGTTAAAGGGAGAGCGCCCTCCTCTTTTTTAAGGGGTGAGTTCCCCGTGTCGCAGTTACGCCGGCCCGTTCACCAACAGAGTGGTACTTCCGGCCCGCCGCTAATACAAGCCGGACCCGTTCGATCCACAGGACCTACTTGTCTCCGGCTTGGTACTGGATACGCTGCGACCCGCATCCAGAACCGCGATAAGGTGCGGTCAGCCCCTGGTTTTTATAGAGGTTTCCTTCCTCGTGGTCCTCCCTGTTAGGGTGACGACTCTCACTCCCGGCACCTACAGAACCGGGTTTACGAGACTGCTCACAGAGGAGCCCTGCTATTGCGCCGCCCTTAAGGCTGCGCCCTCCAATGCACGTCCGCATCCCAGTCTACTCTGCTAACCAGAGTGGTACCGGGAGCGGACCCACCGCCTCTGCTTCCCGCAGTCCCCTGCTCCAGGAGAGGTGGGGGCAGGAAAGCAGCGCACCCTTTCCCTAGGGTGCGCTTACCCCGCCTGGCCCTCGCGGGCCCCGCCGGGGTGTGTCGCTCTTAGTCTGGCCTCCCCCCAAGCCCGTCTGGTATGGGAAACCCTATCCGGCATGGCCTTGGGGATCATCAGCACGCAAGCCCCCCCACCACGGCAAGGTGACGACACTCGGGGGGGAACCTAACCTAACCTTTTTTTTTTTTTTTTTTTTTTTTTTTTTTTTCCTGGGGAAAATCCTTTATGGATGCCACCGGCCCGGGGCAGCCGGTGGGTATGTGGGAGTCCAGCCCCAGAAGGGGGCAGTGTACCCACTAAAAACCCCAGGGTGTACCGCTTCGCTGCCGTTTTGCTGCCTAGGCCATGGGAAACTCACCATCCATAGCCGCGGCGACAGCACGGCAGCTTGTCCAGTGTGGACCCATCTACAGGGGACCTTGTATCTCCTGTCTCCACCGTTGTGGGCGCGCCGCTGGACACTTGGCGCGTCCACCAGCTCGAGGACCATTGTGGCGGGAGATGGGCATCCCCGTGCCCTTCACCCGCGGCCCTCATGGCGGTATTTGGCGGTTGAACTGCGACCGCCGTCGCCCAACTCGCCTACGGCGCAGGGGCTGGGAGGTTGGGTCCTCCTCGCGCTCCCGCTCCGCTCCCTCCTTCAGCAGCATCACCTCCTCACAGTATGAGGCCACCGCTTCCCACGATCTTTCGCTGTCGGTCATGGTTTTAAACAGGGTCGACAGCGAAAGATCGCTTCCAATGACCTCTGCGAGGCGGGACCGCTGCTGTGTGAAGGCGGGACACACCTGCAGCGTGTGCTGCGCCGTATCTTCCGCCCCGCCACAGTGGTGGCACATTGGCGTCTCTTCCCTCCTTGCCACCCTACACAGGTACTTGCCAAAGCATCCGTGCCCCGACAGTACCTGCGCTAGGTGGAAGGAGAGGACGCCCCACTTCCTGTCAACCCATCCTTGAAGGACGGGTCGGACTCCCGTAATGGTCCAGTGGCCGGCGCTAGGCCGCTCCAGAGCCTCCAGCCATCTCCGGAAGAGAGTTTGGCGGGAGATCTCTCTCCATTGCCTTATCTCTTCCAGGCATGGCTGTTCCCCTCTGTTGCGAGCTTCGGCTACCCGTCGGTAGACTTCAGCCAGCACCTCGGCATCAAGCTCCCACGGTGGGGTGCCCGCCATGACGCAGGCCGCCTCGAACGAGGTGGTGCGGTACGCTCTTGACACCCTTACCGCCATGACCCGTTGCGATTGGCGCAAGAGGGTCTTGTTATGGGCGGAAAGAGCGTCGACCCAGATTGGTGCTCCATACAGGGCCATCGACCGCACGACACCTGCGTATAGTCGGCGGCAGCCCGCGTTCGGCCCGCCCACGTTTGGGAGCAACCGGCTCAGTGCTGACGCTGTGCCCACCAGCTTCGGAGCCAAGCGCCGGAAGTGCTCCTGGAAGTTCCATCGGCTGTCGAGGACGATTCCCAGGTACTTCATCGTCTTCCCGACGCCGATGGAAACTCCACCTACCACTATGTGGGCGTCTGTTGGTGGTGGCCTCCGGGGCCCATGGAAACAAATGGCCTCGGACTTGTGCAAGGCGACCTCGAGCCCCAACCTGCGGATTCGGTCTACTACATGGGCCACGCCAGCTGTGGCCAAAAGGGACGCCTCCCGGAATGTGGCGCCACGGGCCGTGACGAGGGTGTCGTCGGCGTAACAAGTTACGTCGACCCCCCGTAGATTGACGCCCCGCAGCACCCAGTCGTAGCCGATGTTCCACAGGAGCGGCCCTAAAACCGAACCCTGTGGAACACCGCATGACATCTCCCGCTCGACCCACTCTTCCTGTGTAGGGTAGCGGATCGCCCTCTCAGAGAGATAAGAGTCCACCACCCTACACAGGTACGCCGGCATGTTATGGTACCTGAGCGCCTCCTTTACGGTTTCCCAGGGAATAGTGTTGAACGCGTTAGCAATGTCTAAGGACACCGCCAACACCACCTCTCCCCGGGAAACCGCGTCCTCCGCCAGGGCCCTCACCCGCGAGATCGCGTCGATGGTGGACCTGCCCTGGCGAAAGCCGAACTGGCACGCGCTCAGATCCGGTCCTGCCTCTCTCAGATGTTTATGGAGACGAGTTACCACCACCCGCTCAAAAAGTTTTGCTCCTTCGTCCAGAAGTACGATCGGCCTATATCCCGCGGGAGAGTCGGCCGGTCGTCCTTCCTTCCTGAGCAGCACCAATTTGCCACATTTCCAAGGGCGCGGGACGTGCCCTCGGGTCATGCAAGCAGAGAAGAGTTGCCTTACTCTATCTCCTAGAGGTCCCAGTGCCAGTACCCAGGCGCGTCCTGGGATACCGTCGAGACCAGGGGCAGTGTTTTTGGCCTTCAGCCTCAACAACGCCGCCCCCAACTCTGCTTCCGTCACCTCGGGTGCGGCATCGTCTTCGGCTGTGCTGATTACAGCCATGCGCGGAGGCTGGTGTTCGCCCCGCTGTGGAAAAAGGGCTTCCACGATTCGGGTCAGCAGTTCGGGCTGGAGACTTTGTGTTAGTGGGGGAGCCCAAGGACGAAGTTTGGACCTTACCGTCTTATACGGCCGTCCCCACGGGTCGCTGTTCAGAGCCTCCAGCATCTCTTCCTGGGCCAGGTCTTTGGCCTTGGCTATAGCCAAGCAAAGGGCTTCGCTTGCCGCTCTGTAGGATGCGTAAAAGTGGTCCTCTTCAGCCAGATTTCGCCTCCTCCGTCTTCGGCTTCTGGTGAACCGGCGCCTCGCAGCCACGCACTCTTTGCGAAGTTGCGTGAGCTCTGCGGACCACCAGTACACCTTCCGCCTTGGACTTGTGGGCTTGACTCGCGGCATGGCTGCGTCGCAGATTTGCGCCATAACCTCCCCAAGCCAAGCTGCCTCCTCCTCAATGGCAACTGGGTTTTCGGGCGGTTCCGGCCAGGCTTGGACTAGAGCTGCCGCATAGAGGACGTCTCGGTCTAGCCGATTCAGAGCCCATCTAGGGCTGTCTCCTCTCCGAGGACGACTCAGGCCGTCCGGGTAAGTGTGGTTGGGGGAGACTTCGTATCGAATGTATAAGTGGTCCGATAACGTCTCAACCCCTTCCAGCACCTCCCAGCCTTGGACACGGCGCGCCAGGGAACCATTCGCGAATGTCACATCCACGATGGATCCTCCCTGTTGCCGCACGCACGTGTCCACCGCCCCTCGGTTGAGGACCACCAGTCCGGTCACAGCCACCCATTCCATTAGCGCTTCTCCGCGTACGTCAGTCGCAGGGGAGCCCCACGCTGTTGATTTGGCGTTGAAATCCCCAGCGACCAGCACCTGTTCAGGACAACTTCTCCCGATCAAGGCCCCTAACTCATCGAGGAACAGCTCGAATTCAGCTAGGCCCCTGTTCGGCGAGAAGTAAGCCCCAACTACCATTAGCTTTCCAATGTACGTAGCCACGTAGCCATGGCCCTTTACTACTCTTTCGAGCGGTGCAGAGCCAGCCGATGTTTGTGTGGCTATGGCTACGAGGCTGTCTAGGTCTCCTGCCCAGCTGTCCCGTTGAGGAACTGTGTATGGCTCGGCCACTACCACGATGTGTATCAACCACTCCGCCATGCTCTGGAACAGAAGGTCCTGAGCTCTGGCGCAGTGGTTGATATTTGTCTGGAGAAAACGAGTGGGAGCCATACTATCAGGTGTTCATGGCTATTTCCTCCTCAACCCGGGGAACAGCAATGCTGCCTTTCCGTGTGGCCGGCTGCGAGGAGACCCGGGGGCCATCGTCAGCTTGGGCTGTCTCCTTGGGCTTGGGCTTGCGTTTACGTGGGTTGCACACTTTGCTACCCACCCTGTGGTTCGCGGCTAGTCCAGCCTCCGCACATAGCGAGCAGCGCAAGGACGCTGCGCATGATCTGGCTATGTGGCCAGGGCGCCCACAGCGATAGCACTGCTCACTTCGGTCCACCTCTGCCGTGCATCTTGCTCGCACGTGGCCCACCTCGAGGCAGCGGAAACAGCGCAGAGGGCGGGCATCGAGCAGTTTGACCTGCGCCGATACCCAGCCCACTAGCAGCCGTCCCGCTCCTACCACTTTTTTAGCCGCCGCAATGGGGCAGCGCAGCCACACTGTCCCCAGTCCGGAGCGGCCAAACACCACTTCTCCCGACTTGATGTCCGCCTCTGGACAGCCTCCCGATCGGGCGACTGCCGCAACCACCTCGGGGTGGAGAACTGATTTGTCCAGACCCGAAATGCGCAATTCTGCGCACTTCGTGGGCCTAGAGATTCGGACCAGCTCTGAGTCCATTACCTCCCCCAGTTTTTTGGCCAGTGCATCCGCCTTTTCCCTGCTGGCGGTTCCGGGAACTTCCATTATGTAAGCCCCCGTTTGGGCTTTTCGGAAGCGAAGCCCAGGTATCTCAAGGTCTTCCAGCCTGACCTTTTGTTTCGCTTCCGCCATCACTGAGCCCAGGTCAGCTCCTCTCTCCTTTGCTTGCGGCTCCAGCAGCGTGACCACTACGGCAGCCGACCGGGGGAGACGGAGCCTCCTAGGCTTTTTCTTTTTGGGTGGGGCTTGGCCTTTGTTCTCCTGTGCTCCTCTCTTTCTTGCCTTCTTCTTTTTCTTATTTTTTGGCCCCATCTTCTTCCACTCTGTCGACGAGGTCGACTGTGTTGGAGGCAGGGGCAGAGGAATAGCGTCTTCGATGACGTCCTTCTTGGGCTTATTCTTTCCCTCTTTTGCCTTTCTGGTTCTATTCGGCCCCAAGCGTTTCGTGGCAGATCCAGAGGTGTAGTCTTCTGCAGCTTGATTGATCGTTCTGGCCTTGGTGGCCAAAGGAGGTCGCACAGGCTTTTCTGGGCCAAGCCGATCCTTGAATCCGGCCAGTCGGGCATCCAAGTACGGTCCGACGTGGGCCATTACCGCCTTGCAGAGTTTATCCATCTGCGACTCTGGCGGTGTGATGCCATCACGCCCATCCGTCCTTCCCTTTGGGGAAGGCTGCGCAGGCGGCAGAACTTCCCGGTCTGATCCGGTGTGGAGGGGTGGCGGACTACCCTGCTTACGCATCCTTTCCATGACTTTTTTGATTTCGGCCAGCTCCTTTCGGAGGCTGGCCATCTCGGCCTGCAGCCGGGTGTTGTCGGCTAGCAACCGCGCCGTCTCCTCTGTGGTGGTTCGTCTGCCGAGCTCCGAGAAGGCGTCCGTTATAGCAGACGCGGCATCCTTAAGGCGCCGGATGTACGGACCTTGCAAGTTCTTAGATGTGGCCGCCACCTTTTGGATGACGGCCACACTGTCTGCGACCTGCTGGCCAAGGTCTTTATTGGCCGCTGGATTCGATCTGGGCGGAGAGGGAGTGCTCTTCCGATACCCCTGCCGGGTCCGGATTTGCGTCGCCATTATATCTCTCTCCGCCTCAAGTCGCATCTCCTCAAACCGTGCTCGGCTTAGGGCCTCCTTCGCCTTAGCGAGACCCACGTACCTTCCCGTTTGTGGGGGCCGACCCTTTCCCCTCGAGGTCTGTGACGAGCCCCCACTAGCAGCGGACGGGCAGGTCTCCTCCCCGCTGGACCCCGACTGGGAATTCGACGGACGTGGTCTCTTGCGGCGGTCCTGCCATAGTCTCCCACCTGTGCCCTGGCTTGCCATCGCTCGCGGCTGGGAGATTCTCTCCATGACGGCGTCATCGCCACTTGCGGTGCCAACTTCCTTACCTGGCCTCGGGGGCTCTTCCGCGTCTGACCGGGGCAGCGGGGAGTCCACTGAGGAGTCCCGAGGCTCAGCCTCCACCGGTTCGCCAAATTTATAAGGCGTTGGCACGCGCAAGCGACCACGCCCTTTTATTTTGTGTTTCCCTAGTTTAGGGGCTTTTTCCTCGCCTGCTGCCTGTCGCCGTCTCCAATATCGGCTAGGAGAGTCCAACGAGGGCGAGACCGACCGCACAGTGTACATACTGCCTTCCGTATCCTGTGCGGAATCTCTCCGCGCCACGACGTCCTCTTCCAGCCTGGTGAGCAGGACTTTCGCCACTTTTTCGAAGCGGGCCTCTCGCCCGCCTTCGAGTTCCGCTGCAGGAGCTTCTGCTATCTCCGGTTCGGCTATGCTCTCACATGGGCGCAGTTCCGGGACATCCTCCCGGTTCGCGTCCACGGGCAGTTCCCCAGGTTTGCTCAGGCCGGTTTTGTCCTTGACAAAGCGACCACGACGGTCGCGCATCGGACCGCTGTCCTCCCTCTTCGGCGCGATCTGAATCGTGGCCGCATTCAGGTCTATGTGCGGGCTTGGGCAGTGACCACCACCCTCCCCCCGAACCGGCGACCTCACCAGAGACACACGGGGGCGGAATATTTCCTCCGCACTTTGTGTTCCCTCACTACATGCTAAATCGGAGTCCATTGTGCCAGCCAGTTGTAGGTGTAAACGTGGGCTTTGAGGGCCCACGGAGCGATAACTGTCCCCCCCAGAGTACGGTGGGACGGCCCGCGTCTGAGACGCGGGGAGGGATTCTCCCCGAAGGGTACCCTCCTGGGGTAATACTTTTTTATTATCACTCATTTTCCTTTAGTGTAGGGGTCAGGTCCCCTGCTCCTGGTGAAGGGAGAGCGCCCTCCTCTTTTTTAAGGGGTGAGTTCCCCTGCGTCACAGTTACGCCTTCCCGTTCGCCACTAAAGTGGTACATCCGGCAAGCCGCTAATCCAGGCCGGACCCGTTCAGTCCACCGGACCTACTTGTCTCCAGCCTGGTACTGAATGCGCTGCGACCCGCATTCAGAACCGCGTTAAGGTGCGGTTAGTCCCTTGGTTATTGAAGAGGTTTTCCTTCCTCGCGGTCCTCCCTTTAACGGTGACGACCCTCACTCCCAGCACCTACGGGCCGGGTTTGCGAGTTCAAACGGCTGCTCAGTGAAGAGCCCGGCTCGTGCGCCACACTTGTGGGCAGCGCCCTCCACGTCACGTCCGCATCCCAGTCTACTCTGCTGGTCAGAGAGGTACCAGGAGCGGACCCACCACCTCTGCGTCCCCATAGTCCCCTGCTACAGGGGAGATAGGGAGCAGGAATACAGCGCACCCTTTCACTAGGGCGCGCCTGCCCCGCCTGGCCCAAGATGGGCTACACCGGGAAAGTGCCGCTTTTGGTCACCCTTTCACTACGAGCTTTTAGGCCCGAAGATCACTAAGGGGCTCAAGCCCCCCCACCACGACAAGGTAGCGACACACGGGGGGGAACCTAACCTAACCTAACCTAACCTAACCTAACCTAACCTAACCTAACCTAACCTAACCTAACCTAACCTAACCTAACCTAACCTTTTTTTTTAATTTTTTTTTTTTTTTTTTAACGGAGTGGAAACGCATTACGCGTACCAGCCGGGCCTGGGGTGACCCGACCGGTTATATGGGACTCTTTCCCCCAACCTCTTCCCGAATGGAAGGGGTGGGGGGAACATACCCACTAAAACCACTCCGGCGTACAGTCTTGCCGGGTTTGGGTAGGCGTCGTGGGATCCCGAAGATTCAAGCCGACGACGCCCCCCGGCAGCTCCAGCGTGCGCTAGTGCAATCGCCACGAAGAGAGGAGTCGCAACGCTACGACCCCCCTCAGTCATATGGCATCATACATTGCGGGCGGGGGATCCCCATCCCCTACCCGCTGATGCCATTAGGGGTTCTGGCGAGCGGCAAACTGCCGTCGCCTTTGCCCCCCACGTCTGCGCCGAGAAAGAGGCGCTCTGCTGTCGGCCTCGCGCTCTCTTTCTTCGGCTTCTTTGTGGGCCATTACGGCCTCACAAAATGAGGCCACCTCGGCCCATGCATCTTCGCTCTCAAGCATGGCAGAGATGACACTGTGGAGAGCGAGGTTGTCCACTCGAATTGCCGCAGTGAGAGTGCGGCGCTCAAAATCCCAACATCGGCAGGACTCCAGTGTGTGTTGGGCTGTGTCATCTTCGTCACCGCACTGGTGGCAGACCGGGCTTCCTTCCCTACCGATGCGGTGAAGATAATGCCCAAAACAGCCATGTCCTGTGAGGACCTGTGTCACATGGTATGTGAGCACCCCGTATCCTCGATCGAGCCAGAGATCGAGCGACGGGAGGAGTGCCGCTATAGTTCGCGTGCCATAGCGGCAGTCCTCCAGGTCGCTCTTCCATCGGTCTCGCATCCGCCTCTCCGTCTGTCGACGGGCATGGTGTAGTGTGTGTCACGCCACACACACATGCTCTCCTCCCATACTACTATATAAACGTGTAACCTAGATTAAGGACTAGAGAATAAAGACATTAATCGAACCTAAAGGTTGTCTCACTACGCGCATCCTCACATGGCGATCCTGCCAGTGCGGCCATCGCGCCGTACTGGCGGCGCGCCGCGCCGATCAGTGAATTAATAAAAGACAATTAAGTAGTGAAATAAATGGACAAAAGTGAAAAGAAACAAAAATTTTGGGCACGTAATTTTTAAAACTGCACGTTAGTGTTTTAAAACGGACAATATTAAATATAATTAAAATACCTACATAAATATTAACTATAAGTGATTTATCGAAGAAATATACCTACCTAAAAATATAACGTCAAGCAAAAATAATTATTATGAAAAGTACATTACGAAGAGAAAAAATAAATAAATTAACCACATCATGATTAATTATTACCGAAGACTTCAGAAGACACGCTTTATGGATTGAACATTAAACAACAATAGCTGCTGGAATAACACAACAACATCAAGACGAAGAAAATAATTAAGAAGAAAAATGGTAGCACAAAGTATAAAAAATACTCAACACAAATATTCTAGATTTCGAGATCAATCAAGTCAATTAAGAAAAATCGGAAGAAAATTCATAAAAAATTATGAAACCTGAAAATTACGTTGGGAGAAATGAAAAAAAAATATGGCAAAAAGGTATGAAAGTTGTATTTGAAGTCAGATGCTGCTGAGAGAAGTTGGAGCCACGAGAAGTTGGATGCTGCAGGGAAAAATTGGAGTCACGTGGAGATGTTGAATGCTGCTACTGGGAGAAGTTGGAGTCACGTGGAGATGTTGAATGCTGCTACTGGGAGGAGTTGGAGTCCTAAGGATATGTTGGATGCGGCCGGGAGTCGTTGGAGGCATTGGACGAAGGCGCAGAAGGACGTCCAGGGTTACTATTATCATCGGAACCAAGACAGTGTCGGATGGATAATTAGGAAAAGTATTAATATTGGTATGTACAAAACAATCTAGGATAGGTACAACATCAGATTTTTTATTGCAGGTGCTATTTCAGACTTTAATAAAATTTTAACTAAGTAACATAATTAACTTTAAATAGAGAGAAATCGTAAGAAACAGTATTCATTCAATTATTATTGATGTTTGGAAAAATTACGAAATATGTAAATCTTTATGAATGATGAAAGATGATTTCGTATTACTGATGTGATATTATTTTGTGGTAAAAAAAAGAGTTGACGTTGTTTTTAGTGTATTGAATTATGTTTTATGTTAAGGATATTGGCGCTTTGTTGACGAGATACCTAAATAAGTAAAAGTGTATTAGGAAGACGAGTACTTCAGAGAAAAAAAGATCAGTTCTTTTAACAATCTTATACAATTACATAAATTAGCATCGATATAACTTTAACAGAGCATACTCGTACTTAGTACTTTATTTATGTTCGTGCAGGATGACCTCATTAGAGTCAGCAAAATATGGAATGGAATCGTACCTAGTGTCCCTCGTCTGTTATTACAGATCACATTACATGAAGATAAGGCATGGCGCATTCTAATAATTAAAACTTAACACCATTGAACGATGGAATTTATATACTCATTTTATTAAAATGTAATATCGATTTTATAAGTATGATACAATGATTTATTTAGACAGTTGTAATACTGGTGTTCGAAATCCGTTATTAGTCGTGAACATGAACATGTTTTTAGAGAGTTGGACTTATTTTGTGATGGAAATGTTTAAAAATAATAATAAAGGATTGTGTAGTATCTACCTACCTAGTTCGTACTTACACAGAGTTGTTTTTAAATTTAGGATTTTAAAGGTAAGATTTTATAATGGTTTATTGTTTTATGATTGTGGAGAGATGATATAGGTATGGAATGGTAAAAAAGAAGAGAGTAGAAAATCGTACAGTTTTGAAAGGATGCTTTATGCAAAGTGTTTGGGAAAGCAGATGCGGATAAGTTTACCAAAGAGCGATTAGGCAGGCCACCTAAGAGTCATTGGGATTCTTATAAGCTGATGTTTTCAAATTGTGCTAGGTATTTGGTAGAGATTTTGATTGGTGATTTATTAAGGGATGTATAATATGTATTAGATATGTATGTTTAGGAATAGGAAAATATCAGTCGTAATCAACAGTAGCCCGAGATGCGCAGTTGAGCGAGCTGGTACATCGCAAGATTCGCCAGGATACAAGCACGGGCACGGAATCCTTGTAATCTGACCATGATGCGATCGAGTTATCACTTGTGGAGATGCTTGGACACATGGATTGTAATAGAGAAATGGAAAGTGTTAAAAGAACTGCCCGTATAAATAATGAAAAAAAAAGTGTATAAAATAATGTGTGCGCGCACTTAAAAGTAAATAAAGACTTGTATCCTGAACAATAAAATAAATGTATAAGTTAAGGTCGGCCGACCACTATAAAAAAAAATGATGCGTATCTTGCATAAAATGATAAAGTGATGCCAAAGTTGCACACTAGTTGAAGTATGTTATAAAAAAAATAAAGAGTTAAATGACGTCATTAGAATAAGTTCATGAATATTTGTTAGATGTTTAAGACTTGCAAGCCAATGTTCAGAGGAACATTGATATTATAGGAATTAAGAGTTGAAGGCTAGGAAAGATATCGTATAACATGCACAGCATATACAGCAAGACCAGTAGGTACTCATTTTTAGTTAGATTAAAAAAAAAAAAAAGTTAAAGTTGAACTGTGAAGGCAAGTAGGAACTCATGTAAAAAGTCAGAGTGAAATTAAGGATAAGAGAGTTATTGTTTTTTTTTAAACTGTTACATAGGTACTTAAGTTAATGAACACATAGTTGACAGAAACAAATACTAAATTTAGTTTTTTTACTAACAGGACGACGCTTGGATATTTTTAAACTGCGATACGAATGCGATGGTGCCCATGTTAAGTCTCGTCAGCAAACGCGTCAACTTAAAGCTAATAGTAGGATGCAGGTAAAGGTGTGTTTGATGTAAGAATAGGTTACTAAACCTAACAATATTATTAAGTTAGAGAGTTAAGATTTTAGTTTTTTTTTTTCATCTGATTAAATCACTGTTTAACAAATTTTTGTCATCAAAGTTAAATTGAAAAATTGTTAACGACTTTAGATTATTAAATTTTAAAAAAATTGCGTTTTGATCTGTTGTTTGAAAATGTTATTACGAAATGCTTCACTGATTTTTTTTTGGTGTCTGTTTTAAGTTTTTATAATTCAAAATTTCTTCTGTATAAAACAATTTAAAATCGTATAAAAAAAAAAGATAATGTAATTGTACTTTTTTTTTCTCTTTAAGAGGGGAGGTGTAGTGTGTGTCACGCCACACACACATGCTCTCCTCCCATACTACTATATAAACGTGTAACCTAGATTAAGGACTAGAGAATAAAGACATTAATCGAACCTAAAGGTTGTCTCACTACGCGCATCCTCACAATGGTGAAGCTCCGCGGGGGCCAAACGCTCGTCTCTTGCCGCCTCCTCTTTACGTCGTTGGTAGGTTTCTGCCATCATTTGGGCGTCTATATCCCAAGGCGGGGTGCCGGCCAGGACGCAAGCCGCCATGTGCGCCACCGTGACATAAGCCCTAATTATTCGGGTGGCGCACACCCTCTGTGGCCGTCGGAGCAGGGCCTTGTTCCTCTCCGATAGCCGATCCGCCCATATTGGCGCTCCGTAGAGCGCCATACTGCGGACTACACCCGCAAACAACTTACGGCATTTGCCGCGCGGCCCTTCCACGTTTGGCATCAATCTGCCTAGTGCCGATGCTGCACCAACTAGCCTCGGAGCCAACCTAGTGAAGTGCTCCGTGAAGTCCCACTTCCTGTCCAGGACAATGCCAAGATATTTTATGTTGGCCTTGACCCGGACAGGTTCCCCCCCCTCTATTTGAAGTGTGGTGTTCGCCGGAACTCTCCACCCAGGCCCCCCGAAAACGATGGCCTCCGTCTTTGCCAGTGCGACTTCAAGTCCCAGCATTTTTATTCGGTCCACCACTAAATCTGCGGCGACCGTTGCGAGCCGGAGCGTCTCCTCCATATTTCTTCCCCGCACGGCCACCATTGTGTCGTCGGCGTAGCAGATGGTGGTCATGCGGGGGAGCTGCACTCCGCGGATGACGAAGTCAAAGCTGAGGTTCCACAGTAGGGGGCCGAGTACGGACCCCTGTGGAACCCCACAGGCCATGGGCCTGGCCATACGCCGTCCCTCGTGATCGTAGAGAACTACCCGCCCCTCGAGGTAGTTCCCTACGATTTTCCTTAGATATAGAGGAAGCCTGAAATATTTCAAAGCTTCCTCTATGACAGTGTAGGGGAGGGAACCGAACGCGTTTTTAATGTCTAGAGACACCGCGACCACTCCCTCCCCCTTACTGGCCGCCAAGTCGCTAAATGCCCTTAGTGTTTGGAGCGCATCCAGCGTCGACCGGCCGCGCCTAAACCCAAACTGTTGGTCCGACAGGTCTGGCCCCTCTCCGCCTAGGTGTCGGAGGATTCGGCCGGCAATGATGCGCTCCAGCATCTTTCCTGTCTCGTCGAGGAGAACTATTGGGCGGTGTCCGGAGGGAGAGTCAGGTGAACGGCCCGGCTTCGGCAGCAGGACCAGCCGCCCCTCCTTCCAGACCCCTGGAAAGCGCCCCACCTCCAGACATTCGTCCAGAAGGTCTCTGAGGCGCCTATCCAGGTGCCTCATGGCTACTGGTATGACTCGGGCCGGGACGCCGTCCGGTCCTGGCGCCTTTTTGCACCGCCGAAGTCGGTCCACCACCATCATCATCTCGTCGTCGTCCAGCTTCGGTACGGGATGAATATCATACTCCTCCTCCGAGGGGATCGACATCCTCGGCGGAGAGAAGTCCGGGGCTGGCGGGAAGAGGGCCTCCACAATCGTCTCTATTTGCCCTAACTCCATGGAATCCATGGGGGGGGCCCGCTTTATTTTATTGCGCACCATTTTGTATGGTCGCCCCCATGGGTCCCTATTGAGGGTGTTGAGGAACTCCTCGTAGGCCACCTCTTTGGCCCGCGCAATAGCCAGCTGCAGGGCATCCTTGGCCTCCTTGAGGGACCCATGTAGGCGTTCCTCCTCCTCCGGCGGATGAGGCTGCCGACGCCTACAGTGCGTGTAGGCACGGCGAGCCCGGTTACTTGTGGCGCGGAGGGCCGCGATCTCCTCCGACCACCAGTATACGCTCTTCTTTGCGGGAAGTTTTTTGACGCGGGGCATAGCCGCGTCGCAAACCGCTGTCAGAGAAGCCCGAAGGCGGGCGGCCTTTTCATCCACAGAGGCAGATTGTGGAGGCGGAACACCCCATGCCTCCACGATTGCGGCTTCTTCGGCCATGCCTGGGTCGAATTTGGTGAGAACCCATCTCGGGAACCCCCCCGCTCCTGACCCAGCTCGGACTGCCGGTTGTGGCGGCGACTGTGAGGTAGAGACCCTCATCCTTATATACAGATGGTCGGAGAGAGTCTCTACCTCCTCCAGGACCCTCCAGTCAGTAATACGTGCGGCTAGGGCAGGGGTCGCGAACGAAATGTCCACGATGGAGCCCCCCTGCCTACGCACGCACGTATTAACGCTGCCCTGGTTTAGGACGGCCAAACCTATCGCTGCTGCCCAATCCCTAAGGACCGCCCCTTTTGGGTCTGTAAGCGGGCAACCCCAAGCTGCGCTCTTAGCGTTGAGGTCCCCGGTCAATAGGACCTGTGACGGAGCACATCTGCCCACGACCCTACCCAGCCCGTTTAGGTAGGTTTCGAACTCGGATAGAGGCCGGTTGGGGGAGAAATAAACCGCTATGATTACGGTTTTCCCCCATTTGGCAGCCACATATCCGGGTCCGCTCTCCATCTTGCAGAGGGGTGGGGAATCTCCGACTGTCGGAACCGCGATTGCCACCCTCTCATCCGTGGACCCTACCCAGTTGGGCTGAGAAGGTATGTAGTACGGTTCGGCTACTACGGCTAATGCAAGACCCCACTCCGCCATGACCTGTGTTAGTAGGTCTTGAGCGCGGGCGGCGTGGTTGAGGTTGCACTGAAGGATGTCTAGATGTTGTTGTGCTGGCATCTAGACATTCATGGGTGTGCCGTCTGTGGCCCTTGGGGCGGTCCTAGGTCCTGCTGGGATCGTCCTCAGCAGGTCCTCTTTCCCTTTGGTGGGGGTGGGCGAGCAGGCCTGCCCTCCCATAACATGTCCCGCCGGGCGCTTATTGTAGCTACACACCCCACAGAAGGGCTCAGCCGAACAGTCTACCGACTTATGCCCCGGCCTTGAGCAGCGATAACATAGGTCTTCCCTGTCAACGGTTGAGGGGCACATTGCCTTGGTATGGCCCGTACCCATACATTTGTAGCAGCGCATGGGCTTTGGTTCCAAAGCCCTTATCTGCGCTGCCGACCACCCAACCAGAAACTTGCCCGCCTGGAGCAGTGCATTGGCTGCTGTTACCGGGCAACGGACCAGAGCCGATCCGGTCCCATTGTTTAACAGGCGGATGGGGCCCACCTTGACCTGTTCGGACGAGCAGCCGCCTTTCAGGACCGCGGCCGTCCTGATGTCCTCCGAAGTTACCGATTCGTCGAAACCGGTGATTCGGAGGTCAGCCGTCTTTACTGGGCGGCGGACTGTGGCCACATCGCCAATTAGTCCCTCAATTTTTTCCGCCAGGTCGTCGGCGATCCGTCCGCTGTTCGCACCGGGGACCTCTATAAGTCGGGCCCCAGTCGCTGACTTTCGTATCTTGACGCTCTCGATACCAATGTCCGCCAGCTTAAGCGACGCCGTCGCTTTTTTCATTGCGTCAAGGTATGAGATGCCCGACTCCGGTTTGAGCGTTACCACCACTGCGGAGCTCTTCGGGGTTGACAGCTTGCGAAGGCCGGTCTGCTTGGGCTTCGCTATTTGTTCCCTTTGTTGGGCCTTTTTTGGGCTCCTCTTGACTACATCAACCCAAGGGAGCGGAGCAAGCGTCGATTGACGGGCCGCCGCCGAGGTGGATGGAGTTGGCTTCACTGTCGGTAGGGGAAGGGGCTCCCCTCCTCTTCCCCGTATGACTTTAGGCTTCGGCTGAGCCTTTGCCTGCGCCTTTGCCTGAGTCTTGGGCTGCGTCCTTGTCTGAGCCTGAGCCTTAGGCTGCGTTTTGGGCTCTGCCGTCTCCCGCGGCGTTTGCCTGGGCTCAGGCTGACTTGCGGAGCGCTTGCCTGGTTTGGGCCCTTTCTTTGGGGCCTCTGTTGCCGTCGTCGTGCGGGCCCTGTCTGCGGCCAGGGCAGGTCGCACTATCGGCTCTGGTGGAAGGCGATTTTCTATCGCCTCCAACCTGACATTTATCATGTTGCCCAATTTCATAAAAAGGTCCCTGGAGTGTAACTCCAGTACCTCTTGGAGGCTTTCTGGGAGCCCTTGGGAGGTAGTCAGCAGTTTGGGAGCTTGGGTGTTTTCCCCCTTTCGCTCCGAGAAGGCAGTGCGAAGCGCCTTCGTTTCCTTCGTTAGGAGCGCAAGTTGCTCCCTCATGCGGCGGTTATCCGCCTTCAGCTTCCTGATTTCCTCGCTCTCCTTCCTCTGTGTGAGGAGCTCCATCGCCTGGAGGATATCTCTACAGGCGGTGTTAATTTGCCCTTTAACTCCGCCGTTGAGATTCGAGGACTTCGCCGCACACTCCAAAACTGTGCGAGCCGCACTTCGCGCACACTCTACCGCATCTGACTCTTCGGTGGTGAGTCGGTTTTCCTCGTTTACTGAGGATGAGATGCTGGCTGCAGCCTGTTTCTGGCCAGATGCACCTATTGAGTGCTTTAGGAACATCGCAGGGCCGTCCTCAGTTTCCACTGATTGGTGGTCGCCCCTTGCCTGCCGGAACGCATAGTCATCTTCGTCATCAGATGACACATCGCATATTTCCACTTGATGTACTGGGCTCCGTTCTCTGGCTCTACCTTCCTCTGTGGTATGGCTGCTGCACCCCTGAGATTGCGAGCGCAGGCGCCGGGCGGGGAATACCAGGCGATATGCCCCTTCATTTGCCGCCGCCGTTGGAGGTACATACTCCTCGTCATTGTCCGAGGCCTTCAACTTGGCTTTTGCCCTGGCAATACCGGCGTAAGCACCGACTTTGAGGGTACGACCCCTAGACGAAACGCTGATTTTGGGGTCGGGCCTTCCCCCCCCGCAGTCGGTACCTTCCACCATGGCCCTTTTATGAGGGTTGGACACCATTTCCATCATCTCTTCCTTCGTCCCTCCTTTTCTCGGATTGGAGACGCCTTCCATTTTCTCCACCTCCGACACCACATTTTCACTTACGCCTCCCATAATCCACTATAGTGGAATCTGGGAGACCTGCGTGTTAATCGGCCCTAGTTTGAAAACCCGACAACCGACGGGTTCTCAAAAATGCTTAAAAAATAGGGCCCTGTAGGTCCTATTTTACCAGTGCTTTATGATTTTTTAACCCTAGAATTGTAAGTTCTAGAGTTAAAGGAAAGTCAACAGCAAAACTCGAAAATGTGAATTTTGGAGTTCAAAAATTCGTGTCCCCAACCGGGCAGCCGGATGTTCCCGCTGTTCGAGAAGAGATTTGAGGTCTCACCATGCAGCGTCTATCGACACCAAAATCGGAATTTTAGGCCCCAAACCGACCGAGTTATGACCATTTAATCCCTGAATTTTGGGTCAAATCGCTGGGCTTTGGGAGGCCTCTACGACGCCAGAGAGTGTTATTACCCGTTTTTTTGAAAATTCGTATCTCGGAGGGGGGGGGGAGCTACCCCCCCACAACCAAAGAAAGAACGAAGAGGAATGAGATACTCTATATTTTAAGCTCAAAAACAATTTTTTTTGAGCTTTTTCCGAATTTTGGGAAATAAAATACCAGATTGCTATTTTTTTCCCGTTGGCGCCAAGAATTAAATTCGATCAGGAACTTGCCTGTTTTCAAAAAATTATGGTTCCAAAACCAGCAATAGTAAAAATTTGTACCTTTCGGCAAATATACTCCTACCCGAGCTCCACCCACCACCAAAGTTTGGAGGAGGGAGGACGAAGGGTGTAAGAGATATTGAAAGCCAAATAGTAAAACTTTTACTAATTCAATTCAACAAAATCAATCAAAGTGCAAACACAAAATCCGGGATTAAACGCCAAGTCGCAAAGATATGTAGAAACCGAGTCCAGAGGGAGAAAGCCAAAGTCAAAAAAAATAAAACCACCAAAAATCGTAGAGATCGCACCAACACAGCCGTCAACATAGGAGACAATTTGGCTTACATAGGAGACAATTTGGCTTACATAGGAGACAATTTGGCTTACATAGGAGACAATTTGGCTTACATAGGAGACAATTTGGCTTACATAGGAGACAATTTGGCTTACATAGGAGACAATTTGGCTTACATAGGAGACAATTTGGCTTACATAGGAGACAATTTGGCTTACATAGGAGACAATTTGGCTTACATAGGAGACAATTTGGCTTACATAGGAGACAATTTGGCTTACATAGGAGACAATTTGGCTTCACATAGGAGACAATTTGGCTTACATAGGAGACAATTTGGCTTCACATAGGAGACAATTTGGCTTACATAGGAGACAATTTGGCTTACATAGGAGACAATTTGGCTTACATAGGAGACAATTTGGCTTACATAGGAGACAATTTGGCTTACATAGGAGACAATTTGGCTTACATAGGAGACAATTTGGCTTACATAGGAGACAATTTGGCTTACATAGGAGACAATTTGGCTTACATAGGAGACAATTTGGCTTACATAGGAGACAATTTGGCTTACATAGGAGACAATTTGGCTTAAACTAACCTAACCTAACCTAACCTAACCTTTTTTTTTTTTTTTTTTTTATGTGTGGAAAATGCACCTTATGCATGTCCCCTGCTCGAGGCAACAGGAGGGTCTATGGGGCTCTCCCGCAGAGTGCAGGCATACCCATTAAAAACCACACAAGTTCCCTATTGGCCATTGTGGGACGCCACGGGCTCCCCGAAGGTCTTCACCGCGACGCCCACTGGCCGCCCCGGGGTGGGGCCCCTCACAGCACCCCAAGATGGTGGTGGGGCGCCGCGCCCCAAGATGGTATGGGGCGCTCCTCGGAGACGGCACCGTGGCCGGAGCAGGTTCGGGGGTCCTCGCCCTCCCCTGCTGATGCCGCCTGTGTTTTTATAGAGGTTCACTCCTCGTGGCTCCCGTCTTGAAAAAGACAGCAGCCCGCGGTCCCGGTTTCACTACTTTCTGCAAGGAAAAGGATATGAAGTGCAGCCATTGCGGGGGACCACATTTGCGCGCCGACTGCGAGGCGCACGCGAACGGGCTCCCACCCTCGTGCGTCAACTGCTGCAAAGCCGGCACAGGTTCACACCAGCACAACACCTTCGACCAGGTCTGTCCCATTAGGAAGAGGTGGGACGTCCTAGCAAGAGCCAAGGTGGCGTATTGCTAAGGGCGTCCCAAGGGTAAATGACGCCGTGCCACGCCGCATCCTGAGCGTTCTGCAGACCAACTTGCAGCGAAAGAACTTGGCCACCTCTGAGATGTACCTTGAGGCTGCAAGGCGAGGAGTGGCTTTCGCCATGGTGCAGGAACCCTATGTCGGTAACGTCGGAAGGCTGAAGCATTGCGGGACGGCGAGGGTGTTCCAGAGTACCGGACAGGAAGAGGGACCTGTCAAGGCTGCGATCGTTGTTTTCGACGCAGCCTTGGACGTGGAGCAGGACCCAGAACTCACGACTAATAACATCGCGGTCGTGAGGATCCGGTCCGGTACCTGGTGCATCACCGCCGTCTCGTTCTACTTCGAGCCCACTGGCCCCATCGAGCCTTGCATCGCCCACATAATGAGAATACGAGAGAAGACGGGGCCGACGTGTCTCATTATGGCGGGCGATGCCAATGCAAAGAGCGTGTGGTGGGGCAGTGCGAGGACCGACATTAGGGGGCAGGAATTGGCGGGGGCCCTCCACGAGTTGCAGCTTCAGGTACTTAATATCGGCAGCACACCCACCTTCGAAGTGGAGAGACAGGGTAGGGCCTGCACAAGCGTCGTGGACATAACGGTGTGCACATCGGACCTGCTGAATAGGGTGACCAACTGGAGAGTGGATAGGGAGGTGACAGGGTCGGACCACAATGCCATTCTGTTTGGGCTGGGTATGGAGATGGGGGCTTGCATCACCATAAACAGGAACACACGAAAGTACAACACAAAGAAGGCAAGCTGGGGTGAGTTTGATGACAAACTCACCCAGCTTCTTCAGCAACACGACATTAACACTGACACCATACACAACATACAGAACAGAACACAACTCAACAAGACAGTAGACACATATACAGATTTAATAACACAAGCATGCTCCCATCATATACCCGCTAAAAAGCCCAGACAGAAAGTGGCTCTGCCATGGTGGTCCGACGACCTGTACAAAATGAAGAAGTTGGTCACCACTATGAAGAGGCGGATCCGATGTGCAGCACCGGTGCGTCGAGCGAGGGTTGTGCAGGACTACCTTGATACGAGGGTGAGGTACGAGGAGGCTGCCGGAAAAGCTCAAGTGGCCAGCTGGAAGGAGTTCTGCAGAGCGCAAAGTAGGGAAACGGTGTGGGACGGCGTCTATCGGATCCTCAAAAATGTGGAGAGACGGGTCGAAGATATCCCCCTGAAAAAGGGGGGTGATGTGTTGGGGCTGGAGGAATCTGTGCAGTGGCTGGCGGAAAAGTTCTATCCGGCGGATGACGCGCGAGGGGAAGGAGAGGAGCATGCGGAGATAAGGAGGCGTGCGCTCGAGGTGGGCGCGCAAAGGGAAGGAGACACACAGGATCCACAGTTCACTATGGGAGAGATGATGGGGGCTGCGAGGTCCTTCAACCCCAAGAAGGCTCCCGGAGGGGATGGCTTCACGGCTGACATCTGCCTGAGAGTAGTGGGGAGCCACCCCGATATTTTCCTCGCCTTGGCCAACAAGTGCCTGGAGCTGGGGCTGTTCCCGGACAGGTGGAAAAGAGCGGTTGTCATCATCCTCAGGAAGCCAGGCAGGGAGGACTATACCGATGCCAAATCACATCGGCCGATCGGTCTCCTCCCTGTCCAAGGCAAAATTCTTGAGAAGATGGTGATGACCAGACTCAAACACCACCTAGTGCCGCAACTCAGCCCCAGACAATATGGTTTTATGCCACAAAGGAGCACCGAGGACTCCCTCTATGTCCTAATGAACCACATTCGTGACAAATTAAGTAATAAAAAGATAGTAACCGTGGTATCATTGGACATAGAGGGAGCCTTCGATAGCGCTTGGTGGCCAAGGCTGAGGACACGCCTGGTGGAGGAGGGGTGTCCTGTTAACATTAGGAGGGTGGTGGACAATTATCTGGAGGATAGATGGGTTGACGTGCGGTACGGGGGTAGGAGGGCAGAGAGACAGACGGAAAAGGGATGTGTACAGGGCTCCATAGGGGGCCCTATATTGTGGAACTTACTCCTCGACCCACTCTTGCAGCAATTAGAGAAGAGCGGCCATCACGTGCAGGCATTCGCGGACGACGTGTTGATGGTGTTCGACGGGGACACGGGCCTGGACGTATCAATGCGAGCGAATGATGCGCTGTCCCATGTTTGGAGTTGGGGTGTCATAAATAAGCTCAAATTCGCTCCCCACAAAACTGTAGCCATAACAATAACTAGGAAGCTTAAATATGACACCCCAATTCTAAACATGGGGGGGCGGGGCATTGAGATGTCCAGGGAGATGAGGGTCCTCGGCCTTACAATTGACGATAGGCTCACCTTCAACACGCACGTCGCGAATGTCTGCAGGAAAGCGTTAAACTTTTACAAGAGGCTTAGGACTGCTGCGAGAGTGAGTTGGGGACTGCATCCCGAGGTCACTCGCACCATATACACAGCGGCAGTAGAGCGAGTCATCACATACGCGGCGGCGGCATGGGCATCGGCGGCGGACAAGATTGGCACACAGAAGGAGCTGGCGGCTGTGCAGAGGGGCTTCGCTCAAAAGCTCTGCGGAGCCTACCGCACCGTGTCCCTCAACTCGGCCCTGGCGCTGACCGGGATCCTGCCCTTAGACCTCCGCATACGAGAGGCAGCCGCCCTCTATGACGCGAGGAGGGGTAGGACCCGTGCGGTGCCGGACGATCGAGGGATGGAGGTAGCGGTGGACTACGCAGAGACTCCGCACCCCGCGCTGTGTGTGGACATGAGTTTCGCGGCAATAGCCGATCAGGAAATCTGGATAGGTATGCGGTGCAGGAAATTAAGATCTTTACCGACGGGAGTAAGATTGACGGCGGAGTGGGAGCCTCCCTTTCCATATGGAAAGGAGAGAGCAAACACAAAGCCGTCAAGATTACTCTCGCCGATTACTGCACCGTATACCAAGCCGAGCTCCTGGCCATACACAGAGCGACTGCGGAGATCCTCAAGAGGGGTGAAGCGAGTTTCGGTATCTTCAGTGACTCCAGATCCGCTCTGGAGACGCTGGTGAACCGGGACTCGCTTCACCGCTTGGCGCTCGAAGCCAGGGCAAACATCGCGGCGGCCTCGGCCCGGGGCAAAGTGATTGCTTTGTTCTGGGTCAAGGCGCACGCGGGTTTGCCCGGCAACGAGCGAGCGGATGAGCTGGCCAAGGAATAAGACAAGTATTTTTGAATTTCTGTATCGAGGCCGCAAAGATAGTAATAAATAGAAATAAGTAAAAGCCGTAATAGATAAATAAGGATTTATATATTTGATAATATAAAGATATGTAATTGAACAATTAAACCAGTAGGCAAAACACTGTGAAAAAATTGTGAAAAAATGTATAGTTTATAGGATAGAATGTAAGGTAGATAGATAGAATAAGATGTACAAAAGACTCTGACATGACAAACGTCAGAGGAAACCAGCCTTATAATATAAAAAAAAAAAAACCTAACCTAACCTTTTTTTTTTTTTTTTTTTTTTTCCGACGGGAAAATGCGTTACGCATACCCCCGCACCGTGGGGACGGTGCGGGAGTTATGTGGGACTCTCCTCGTCCCGCCCCTTCCCGAGCGGAAGGAGAGGGAGAGGCCTACCCACTAAAAACCCGTCGGTGTCCCTCCAGGCTTTGCTGCGGCATGCCGCGGGTGCACTTGCGTGTTTCAACCGCGACTTGCCGCAAGCCGGCCCCAGCTATACATAGCCGGGGCTCCGCGCCAAGAGGGGGGGACCGGGACACTTGGTCTCCCCCCTAGACGTTGTGGGCTGTTATCGCCGGCAGGGGATCCCCATCCCTTGCCAGCCAGCACCACTATGGGGGGGCGAGGGCGGCGATATATTGCCGCCTTCTCCTCCCCACCCGTCTACGCCGGAGCAGGGGCGCAAGAGGATTATTCTCGCGCTCCCGCTCCCTCTCCTCCTTCTGTGAGATGGTGGTTTCACAGAAGGAGGCGACGGCCTCCCACGCCCTCTCGCTTCCCAGCATGGCGTATACAACGCTGGGGAGCGAGAGGTCACCGCCGATCGCCGCCACCAGGGTGCGGCGCTCGTCGGACCAGCTTGGGCACACCTCTAGGGTGTGCTGTGCTGTGTCCTCACCAGCGCCGCACCCGTGGCACGACGCCGTCTCCTCCCTGCCGATCCGCCACAGGTACCGTCCGAAGCAACCATGTCCGGACAGCACCTGGGCGAGTCGGAAGGTGAAGGACCCGTGGGTCCTCCCACACCACTCCACGAGCTGGGGGCGGATGGCCTCTATGGTGCGGACGCCGTACGTGGCGCCCGCTAGGTCATCCACCCAGAGCTCGAGGACCTCCTCCTTCCTCGCCTCCCTTGCGTGGGCCACCTCCTCTGGGGCGAGTGTATCGCCCCTGGCCCGCCTCGCCACCCGCTCACAATGCGCCTCGGCCAGCACCCCCACTTCGATCTCCCATGGGGGTGTGCCGGCCAAGACGCATGCCGCAGCGTGGCCCACCGTGCGGTAGGCCCGGCATGCCAGCACCGCCATAATGCGCTGCGGCCTACGGAGGAGGGCCCTGTTCGGCGCGTCGAGGGCATCTGCCCAGATCGGCGCGCCGTACAGGGCCATGCTGCGGATGACACCCGCGTGCAGGCGCGTGCAAGGGGCGCCTGGTCCTCCCTGGTTCGGCAGGAGCCTTGCCAAGGCTCCGGCCGCACCGACGAGACGGGGAGCAAGCTGCTTAAAGTGCTCCCCGAATCGCCACCTCCCGTCGAGGATAAGGCCCAAATATTTAATTTGGGCCTTAACCTCAACAGCGTCTCTGTTGATCCGGAGGGTGGCACTCGCCACCTTGGCCCTTTAAAACAAAGGGCCTCGGTTTTGCGGAGTGCCACCTTTAGGCCTAGCGCCTCGATCCTCCGGACCAACAGGGAGGCTCCCACCTCCGCCCTCCTTTTCACCCCCTCCCATGTGGTGTCCTGGATGGCCACCAGCGTGTCCGCCATCCGGGGCAGCACCTCCCCTCGGATGGCCCAGTCAAATCCGACGTTCCAAAGCAGGGGTCCCAGGACTGACCCCTGGGGAACGCCGCAGGCCATCCGCCTCTCTTCCCGATTTCCCCCCCTCCCCAGGTAGGACACTACCCGTCCTTGCAGGTAGTGTCCTACCACCCTCCGGAGATAGAGGGGCACTCCATGATATCGGAGTGCCTCCTCTATCACCCCGAAGGGGAGGGAGCCGAAGGCGTTGGCGATGTCTAATGACACCGCTACAGCCCCCTGCCCCCTCCTGGCCGCTTCCTCCGTGAACCCTTTCAGGGCGGACAGGGCGTCGATAGTGGAACGCCCCTCCCGAAATCCGTACTGGCTCACGGAGAGGTCCGGCCCGACCCTCGCCAGATGCTGGATGATGCGGGAAGCCACCACTCTTTCAAGGAGCTTCCCGACCTCATCCAGCATCACTAGCGGCCGGTGCCCGGAAGGGGAGTCCGGCGGTCGACCCTCCTTCCTTAGCAGCACCAGCCGCCCCTCCTTCCACACCGTGGGGAAGCGACCCGCTGCCAGGCAATCGTCGAACAGGCAGCGGAGTCGGTCCCCAAGGTGCCTCAGGGCGATGGGGAGTACCTTTCCGGGTACCCCATCCGGTCCCGGAGCTTTCCGGGACCTCTTGAGCCGGCCAACCGCCATCTCTATTTCCTCCCCCGTTACCGGGGGAGCTTCGATGGCGGTCTCCTCGTCCTCGCTCTCAGGTGGAGCCATGCGCGGTGGGTCGAAAGGGAGGCTGTCAGGAAACAGCCCCTCGACCACCGCGCTGAGGATGGCCGGCTCCATTTCCTCCGTGGAGGGGGCCACCTTCATCTTCGCCCGTACCATTCGGTACGGGCGCCCCCACGGATCCGCATCCAGCGTGGCCAAGAACTCCGCGTACGCGGAGTCCTTGGCTGCCGCAATGGCAATTGCGAGCGCCTTTTTGGCCGAGCGCATCTCGGCCTGGAGGCGCTCCAGCTCGCCCGCCACCTGGCGCCGCCTTCGTCGGCACCGTGTGAAGGCGCGGCGGGCAGCGTTGCTGGCGGCACGCAGGACCGCAAGGTCCTGCGTCCACCAGTACACACCCTCCCTTGGTTGGAACGGGCGCGCTCTGGGCATGCCCGCGTCGCATACCGCCGTCAGGTCCCGCCGGAACCTGACGGCCCTCTCCTCGACCCCCACCGACTGGGGAGGATCTGTCGCCCACGCACGGACCACGGCGGCCTCTTCCGCCAGGTCCGTTTTGAGGCGGGAGAGCTGCCATTTTGGGAAGCTCTCCCCGCAACCGGACCTGAGGCCCGTGAGGCGCATTGGAGACCCTGAACCGGATGTACACGTGGTCCGACAGGGTCTCCACCTCCTCCAGGACACGCCAACACGTTATACGTGCGCCGATGGCAGGGGTGGCAAACGTGACGTCTACCACCGAACCCCCTTGCCCGCGCACGCACGTGAAGGCGTTGCCCTGGTTCTCCGGGACCAGGCCGACCATGGCGGCCCAGTCTCGGAGAAGCGCCCCCTTTGCATCCGTGATGGCAGACCCCCACGCCGCGCACTTGGCGTTGAGGTCTCCCATCACGATGACCTGAGCCGGCGATGCCCTCTGCACCACCAGCTCCAGGCCATCCAGGAACCTCTCGAATTCCGAGAGGTTCCTATTTGGGGAGAAGTAGACTCCTATGAGTACTACTCCTCCCCAATTTGCCGCCACGTAGCCCGCGCCCCTTTCTCTGAGGGAGAGGCGCTGGGGGCCCGTTGGCGGCACCACCACGCCGACCGAGCCCACTGTGTCCCCTACCCAGTTTGGCAGGGGGGGGACAGCGTAGGGCTCGGCCACGACCGCGACGCCGATCTTCCACTCCGCCAGGACCTGCATGAGCAGGTCCTGTGCGCGGGCGGAGTGGTTGGCGTTGGTCTGCAGGAACTCGGTATGCAGGTGTCTGGGCATTAAGACACCTGCATGTCGAGCTCCTCAGCCGCCTGGTGGCTTGCGGCGTTTGACGGGGAGGCCCGGTTCGGTGGGGCCTTCCCTTTTACTGTTGGGGGGGACACATTTTTCCCCCCCCCCATCACATGCCCGTGAGGTCGGCCTGCCTTGGCGCAGACTGCGCACTTGGCAGGAGCCTCGCACGTGGCCGCCATGTGGCCGTCTCCGCCACACCGGAAGCAGAGTGCCCCAAACTCTGCCTCCGTTGGGCACATGGCCCTGGTGTGGCCCAGCATCATGCACTTAAAGCACCTGAGGGGCTGGGCCTCCACCGCCTTGAAGGTGACCACCGACCACCCGATGGTCACCTTCGCTAATCTGACGACCGCTTTAGCGGCCGTCACCGGGCACCTGACCAGGGCCGATCCTCCAGCCCAGAAGCTTGGCCTGACCGTGCCCACCTTAACGCTTCCAGGTGGGCAGCCCCCTTTCTCGGCCACTATGGCCGCCACTTCCTCCCGGGTGACTGACTCGTCCAGGCCGGTGACACGGATGTCCACCAGCTTGGACGGTCGGGAGATGTCGGCTAGTGCCCCAATGATGCTTTGCAGCTTCGCTGCCAGCCGGTCCGCAGTCGCCTCAGGGGCATCTCCCCCTACTTCCATCAGCTTGGAGCCGGTCATTGACGTTCTGATGCTGACCGACTCCAGGCCGAAATCCGCTAGCTTTATCCCAGCCCTGGCCTTGGCCAGGACCTCGGGATACTTGGCTGGGGAGGCCCTGCCCTCGGAGTTCAAAATTGTCGCCCCCTCTTTAAGCGTCACCACTATGGCGGCGGTGCGGGGGGCGACAATTTTAACGGCTTTGGGGGCCGGGGCGCTTTGGCGCGCCGCGCTGGATGAAGGGTTGCCGGAGGGGGCCTTGCCCTTGCCATTCGACTTCCGTCCCAACACCTTGGCCCATGGGGTCTCAGTGTTGCGAGGGGGGGGGGGTCATAGGCAGGGATGCTCCGGCCTGTCCCCTCTTCGGCTCTATGCGCGGGCCCTGGCGCCGGCGTCCCCTGGGGCCGGTGGGCCGCCTTCTTGTGTTGGGACTTAGTGTCCTCAACCTTCTTGGGCTGGGGCTTTGGGTCCCCAACCCTTTCTGCTGGCTGGCGCATGGCACCTATGGCCAGGTTCGGCTGCGCCCTTGGGCGCGGCGGCGGCTCTTGGCGCCTGTCAGCCTCCAGTGGAGGCCGGAGCACCCTCTCCGGTGGGAGGCGTGACTCCAGATCTCCCAGGCGAGCATTAATCATCCCGCCTAGGGATGTTAGGAGGTCACGCCTCATTTCCTCCTTGGCTTCTTTGAAGTCATTCGCCGTTGCGCCGCTGGCATTGTTGGCACCGGCCGCCTCTTTCGCCGCTGCGTGAACCCCCCTCTGGGAGTTCTCAAAGGCGGCCTTAAACGCCCTTAGCTCTGCGCGGACTACACCGAGCTCCCGGGAGAGCCGGGCATTGTCGGCGCGAAGGCGGCGCTGCTCCTCCGTAGGGGTCAGCGAGCGCAGTCCCTCGATGGCAGCGATGGCCTCCTTGGAGGCCGCATTTATATCGCCCCACACGATACCCTTAATGTTGCCACATTTGGCCACCTGGTCTTGGATCGCTGCTACATTAAGCAGCGCGGCGGCGGCCAGCGTCTCCGTCGTGGCTGACGGAGGGGAGTCCAAGTCCCCTTCCTCCGTTTGGGTGCGACGATAGGCCGGGCGACTCGGGGATCCATCGTCGGAGTCAAGCTCCGATGTGATCCCCGCCAGACTTCTTTTGGCTGCTGCCAAGAAGTGGCTATGTCCAGCCACGGCCGTCGTTGAGCGCCCCCTGATTGCGGTATTGGCCTTGGGTACCGGGGCCGGTGCCACGTCCCCAACCGACCCAATCGGCCTTTTCCCTACAGGGCTCCTCCTCGGCGGAGCGTTTAGCACCACCTCCCTGAGGACCATTGGACCTGTTTCCAGGTCCATGTCGGGGCTGTGGAAGCCTTCAGCTTCCGAGTCCGACGCGTCCGAACATAGGACGCTCAGGAAAGCCTTTTTCTCCGTCTCGCTAGCGGTTAGCCGCCTTGCCATGACGGAGGTTCAAGGCACCGACAACTCAAGACACAAGAACGGTGCTGAGCACCCCCCGATATCCCCCCTACACCCCACGGGCTCTGGCGAAGTTCGCCGGCGCAGACGGCCGCGACCAGACTCGGAAATCCGAGCTTAGCCACGGCAATCAGCCCCGAAAAACCCCAACAGCACCCACCCAGAGATTCCGAAATCCCCTCCCCCCTTTCGGAAAACCCCCCCCTTTTTGTTCGGCAGAGCCGCACACCGCTTTCCCCCACAACCCACCACCCACGGCAACCCAACCCACCTCACTCCGTTAGGTGAACCGCGAATTGGTGGTCTACGGGAGGCCGCAGTGAACAATTCGGCCGACCAAAAACCCCGCAACGGGAGACGTCCCTTTGGCCAGATGGCCTAACGGACCCCCCGAACCCACCCCGAGAGGTTCCGAGGAGATTCCCCAGCCGCCTTTATAGCCGGGACTCCGACTATAATGCCGGCAGAACGGAGGATACCCCTACCCAATTTGGCTGGGGGGGGACAGCGTAGGGTTCGGCCACGACCGCGACGCCGATCTTCCACTCCGCCAAGACCTGCATAAGCAGGTCCTGTGCGCGGGCGGAGTGGTTGGCGTTGGTCTGCAGGAACTTGGTATGCAGGTGTCTGGGCATTAAGACACCTGCATGTCGAGTTCCTCAGCCACCTGGCGGCTTGCGGCGTTGGACGGGGGGGCCCGGTTCGGTGGGGCCTTCCCTTTTACGGTTGGGGGGACACATTTCTCCCCCCCCATCACGTGCGCGTGAGGTTGGCCCGCCTTGGCGCATACTGCGCATTTGGCTGGGGCCTCACACGCAGCCGCCCTGTGGCCATCTCCGCCACAACGGAAGCAGAGTGCCCCGTACTCTGCCTCCGTTGGGCACATGGCCCTGGTGTGGCCCAGCATCATGCATTTGAAACAACGCATGGGCTGGGCCTCCACCGCCTTGAAGGTGACCACCGACCACCCGATGGTCACCTTCGCTAATCTGACGACCGCTTTAGCGGCCGTCGCCGGACACCTGACCAGGGCCGATCCCCCAGCCCAAAAGCTCGGCCTGATCGCGCCCACCTTTACACTCCCAGGTGGGCAGCCCCCCTTCTCGGCCACGATTGCCGCCACTTCCTCCCGGCTGACCGACTCGTCTAGGCCGGTGACACGAATGTCAACCAGCTTAGACGGCCGGGAGATGTCCGCAAGGGCCCCAATGACCTCCTGCAGTTGCCTAGCCAGGAGGTCCGCAGTCGCCTCAGGGGTATCCCCTCCCACCTCCATCAGCTTGGAGCCGGTCATGGAAGTTCGTATGTTGACCGACTCCAAGCCGAGGTCCGCCAGCCTGATCGCTGCCCTGGCCTTTGCCAGGACGTTCGGGTATTTGGCCGGTAGGGACCTGCCCTCGGGGCTCAAAATTGTCGCCCCCTCTTTGAGCGTCACCACTATGGCAGCGATGCGGGGGGCGACGATTTTAACGGCCTTGGGGGCCGGAGCGCTTTGGCGAGCCGCGCTGGTTGAGGGTTTACCGGGGGGGGGCTTGCCCTTGCCCTTCGTCTTCCTCCCTACCACCTTGGCCCATGGGGACTCGGTATTGCGAGGGGGCTCATAGGCCGAGGTGCCCCGGCCTGTCCCCTCTTCGGCTCTGGGGGCGGGCCCTGGCACCGACGTCCCCTGGGGCCGGTGAGCCGCTTTCTTCGACTGGGGATTTGGGGCCCCAACCTTCTTGGGTTGAGACTTAGTGTCTTCAACCTTTTTGGACTGGGGCTTTGGGTCCCCAACCCTGTCCGCCGGCTGGCGCGTGGCACCTTTAGCCAGGTTCGGCTGCGCCCTTGGGCGCGGCGGCGGCTCCTGGCGCCTATCGGCCTCAAGGGAAGGCCGGAGCACTCTCTCCGGGGGGAGGTCCTCCAGGCGGGCATTAACGGGCCTCTGGGAGTCCTCGAAAGCCTTCTTAAAGGCTTTAAGCTCCGCGCGGACAATGTCCAGCTCTCGAGAGAGGCGGGCATTGTCAGCGCGAAGTCGGCGCTGTTCCTCAGCCGGGGTCATGGTCCGAAGACCCTCGACTGCAGCCATGGCCTCTGCAGTGGCGGCGTTTATTGCCCCCCAGACCGTTACCTTGACGGTGCCGCATTTTGCCACCTGCTCCTTAATGGTAGCAAGGTTGAGCATTGCGGTAGCGGCCAACGCCTCCTTTGTTTCTGTTGGAGGGGCATCGGAATCCCCCTCCTCCATCTCCGGGCCCTGGAAGACCAGACGGCTTGGGGAACCATCGTCGGAGTCAAGCTCCGACGTGATCCCCGCCAGGTTTCTCTTAGCTGCTGCCAAGAAGTGGCTATGTCCAGCCACGGCCGTCGTTGAACGCCCTCTGATCGCGGTGTTGGCCTTGGGTATTGGGCCCGGTGCCGCGTCTACAACCGACCCGATCGGCCTTTTCCCTACCGGGCTCCTTCTCGGCGGGGCGTTTAACACCACCTCCCTGAGGACCTGTGGGCCTGTCTCCAGGTCCATATCGGGGCTATGAAAGCCCTCAGCCTCCGAATCCGATGCGTCTGAACATAAGACGCTCAGAAAGGCCTTTTTTTCCGCCTCGCTAGCGGTAAAACGCTTCGCCATGGCGGAGAATCAAGGCTCAACAACACAGTATCACAAGAACGGTGCAGTGCACCCCCCGGGTTCCCACCCGACACCCCCCTGGGCCCTGGCGAAGTTCGCCGGCGCAAACGGCCGCGACCAAGTTCGGGGATCCGAACCCAGCCACGGCAATCAGCCTCGAAAAACCCCAACAGCACCCACCCAGAGATTCCGAAATCCCCTCCCCCCCCCCCCCTTTCGGAAAAACCCCCCCTTTTTTGTTCGGCAGAGCTGGACACCACTTTCCCCAACAACCCACCACCCACGGCAACCCAACCCACCTCACTCCGTTAGGTGAACCGCGAACTGATGGATTACGGGAGGCCGCAGTGAGCAACTCGACCGACCAAAAACCCCGCAACGGGAGACGTCCCTTTGGCCAGATGGCCTCACGGACCCCCTAAACCCACCCCGAGAGGTTCCGAGGAGATTCCCCAGCCGCCCTTATAGCCGGGACTCCGACTATAATGCCGGCAGAACGGAGGATATCTCGCTCGGGAACCACCCAAATCAGGTTCCAGCCAGATGACGGAAACCCGATTCCCCCCCCCGGATCTTTTCACCAGGCCCAATACCCGGCTTATCCTGCTAGATTTTTTAGCAAAAATGGTCAAGCGCGAGTCGGCAAAAATTACCAACTTATCAAAAGTGACAAAAAAGTTGGTAGTTTTTGCCCAATTTCCACGTCCCTATTATTGATGGAGTGGCGCTTAGGGTGCCGTTAGCAAACTACCCTCTATTAACTCCACTATAAACGAGACCAACAGACTCAACCCCCCCCCCCCCCCCCCCCCCCCGACAGCAAATTTTTGAAATTTTGGCAAACTTAAAAATGGGAGTTTAGAACTCCTATACCGAAACTACGAGCAACGGAGTCTCCGCCCAATAACTCTAGAACGGTAAGTTCTAAAATTATGGGGCAAAGGGCGTTGTGTAGATCAACTAAGGTGCTCTAAAATGAAAAGAAAAAATTTGAAAAAAACTGAACCGAAAATGATGAAACCCGATTTTCAAAGTGAAAATCGGGAATTGTGTTAAAAATTTTTCGACCGCAAAACCAGAAGGGTTTTGCAGCACGAAAAGGAAAAAGCGAAAAAAGGTGTTCCAGTTAAGCTGGAAACACGGAAAAGGTATCAAAATTTAAAGGATGGAAGGAGATTTCAAAAATATGCTGAAAAAACGCAGAAAGTTATTCCGTCGCAGAGAAATTTAAGGTTAAACACAAAGTCGCCCCGAAAATTTTCCTCAAAATGCATTATATTCCGAAAATGCATTACGCATACCGCCGCGCCGTGGGGACGGCGCGGGCGGTTATGTGGAACTCTCCTCCCCACCCCCCTCCAGAATGAAGGAGGGCAGGGAGGCCTACCCACTAAAAACCTACCGGTATTCCCTCTTTGCCGTTTAGCGGGTGTCCTGGGAGAACGAGTTTACGGCCAGGGCACCCGCCGGCCGCCCCAGCCTTAGCCGGGGCTCCCGCGCCAAAAGAGGGGGGGGGGGGGGGGGTCGGGAATACGAGACCTCCCCCTAGACGTGTGGGCCAGTGTGCGCTGGCAAGGGATCCCCATCCCTCGCCAGCCTGGCGCCACTAGGGGATGGCGGCGGCGAATTGTCGCCGCCGCCTTCCCGTCCGTCTGCGCCGGAGCGGGTGCGCAAGAGGATCGTTCTCGCGCTCCCGCTCCTTCTCCTCCTTCTGCGACATCACGTCCTCGCAGAAGGAGGCGACGGCCTCCCAGGACCTCTCGCTCTCTAGCATAGCGTACACGACGCTAGGTAGCGAGAGGTCGCCGCCGATCGCCGTCACCAGAGTGCGGCGCTGCCGGGACCAGGCGCTGCACACCTCGAGGGTGTGCTGCGCCGTGTCCTCATTGGCGCCGCACTAATGGCACGACGCCGTCTCCTCCCTTCCGGCAACCTTGTGAAGGTACCGTCCGAAGCAACCGTGTCCGGACAGCACCCAGACAAGGCGGAAGGTAAGAGGACCGTGTCCCCTCCGACACCAGTCATGGAGCACCGGGCGGATGGCCTGGACTGTTTGGAGGCCAAATTCGGCCTCCCCAAGCTCATCGACCCAGCGCTCCATGACTTCCTCTCTCTGGGCCTCCTTGGCCCGGGCCAGCTCTTCAGGGGCGAGGGATTCCCCACGTTCCCCTCTCGCCACCTTCGCCCGGTAGGCGTCGGCGAGCACCCTTGCCTCGATCTCCCAGGGGGGGAGATCTGGCAAGCGCTCCAGCCGCTGCCCAGCCTACCGTGCGGTATGCCCGGGCCATCCTCACCGCCATAACCCTCTGGGGTCTCCGTAGGAGGGCTTTGGTGGCGGCGGTGAGGGAATCCGCCCATATGGGGGCCCCGTACAGGGCCATACTTCTTATGACCCCTGCAAACAGTCGTCTGCAGGGGGCATTCGGCCCTCCCTGGTTGGGCAGGAGCCGCCCCAAAGCTCCCGCCGCGCCGACGAGTCGGGGAGCTAGTCTGCGGAAATGCTCCGCAAACTCCCACTTGCCGTCGAGGTAGAGGCCCAGATACTTTATCTGAGCCTTCACCTCGACGGCCTCCCCGTTCACCCGCAGGGTGGCCCCCCGCGGTACCCTCCACTTTGGCCCTCTGAAGCAGAGGGCCTCAGTTTTCGGGAGGGACACCCTTAGGCCCAGCGCCTCGACGCGCCGGACCACCAGGGAGGCTCCCACCTCCGCCCTCCTCGCCACCTCCTCGCGCGGTGGGGCCATGCGCGGCGGCTCGAAGGCCGACGCCGAGGGAAATAATCCCTCGACTACCGTGCCGAGGAGCGCCGGCTCGAACTCCTCCGTGGGGGGGGCCACCTTAAGCTTCGCCCGTACCATACGGTACGGGCGCCCCCACGGGTCTTCGTCGAGGGTGGCCAAGAACGCCCCGAACGCAGCGTCCTTGGCCTGGGCGATGGCCGCCTTGAAGGCGGCCTTCGCCTCCCGCAGCTCGGCGTAGAGCCGCTCCTCCTCCCCCGGCATCCGGGTCCGCCGTCGGCGGCACCGGGAGAAAGCCCGGCGGGCGGCGTCGCTGGTGGCTCGCAGGTCCGCAAGGTCCTGCGACCACCAGTATACGCCCGGCCTGGGCGCGAACTTCCGCGCCCTAGGCATGGCCGCCTCGCAGACGGCCGTCAGGTCTTGCCGAAACCTGACGGCCCTCTCGTCGACCCCCATGGTGTTAGGGGGGTCGACACTCCACGCCTGGACCAGTGCAGCCTCTTCTGCCTGGTCCCTATCGAGGCGGGAGACGGCCCACTTAGGGAAGTCTCCGCCCCGCCCACCCACCACCCGGGCCAGAGGCCCGTGGGGCGCCCTGGAGACCCTGAACCGTATATAGAGGTGGTCCGACAGGGTCTCCACCTCCTCCAGGACTCGCCAATCACCTATGCAGGCGCCGATGGAGGGGGTAGCGAACGTTACGTCCACTACTGACCCCCCCTGCCATCGGAGGCAGGTGTTGGCGGTTCCCTGGTTCTGCGGGGCTAGGCCGATCATGATGGCCCAGTCCCGCAGGAGCGCCCCTCTTCGATCCGTGATGGAGGATCCCCACGCCGTGCACTTGGCGTTGAGGTCCCCCATCAGGATCACTTGAGCCGGTAGTGCCCGCTGCACTACCGACCCCAGGCCCGCCAAGTACCTCTCGAACTCGAGGACGGGCCTGTTTGGGGAGAAGTAAACGCCAACGATGACTACTTCTCCCCACTTTGCCGCCACATAGCCCGCGCCCCTCTCCTTAGGAGAGAGGCGTTGGGTGCTAGTGGCCGGCACCACCACTCCCACCGAGCCCTCGGTGTCCCCAGCCCAGTTTTGCTGGGGGGGGATGAGGTAGGGCTCGGTGACCACCGCAACGGCAATTTTCCACTCCGCGAGGACCTGCATGAGCAGGTCCTGTGCACGCGCGGAGTGGTTGGCGTTCGTCAGGAGGAATTCGCTATGCAGGTGTACTGGCATTTAGGACACCTGCATAGAGAGCTCCTCCCTGGCCGTCGGGCCACGATTTTGGGGGGCCCTGGTCAGTGGGGCCTTACCCTTTATCGTCGGGGGGATACAATTCGATCCCCCCATCCGGTGCCCGTGTGGGCGCCCCGCCTGTGCGCACACAGCGCACTTGGCGGCCACTTCGCACGTGGCCGCCATGTGGCCCTCTTTGCCACACCGGAAGCACTTCGAGCCGTGCTCCGCTTCCGATGAGCAAAGAGCCCTGGTGTGGCCCAGCGCCATGCACTTGAAACAGCGCATGGGCAGGGCCTCCACCGGCTTTATGGTGGCCATCGACCACCCAACGGCCACCTTTCCAACGGCAACGGCGACTTTCGCCGCCGTTGCTGGGCACTTGATCAGGACCGAGCCCTGACTCCAAGGGCCCGTCCTGATCGCACCGACCTTGACCTGGTCCGGGGAACAGCCCCCAGCCCTCGCCACTGCAGCGGCAATCTCCTCGCTGCCAGCCGTCTCGTCCAGGCCCGAGATTTTGAGATCAGCCAGTTTGGTGGGCCTGGTGATCTCGACCTGGCTTCCGACCACCTCTTGGAGCTTGGCAGCGAGGCGGTCCGCAGTGGTTTGCGGGGTCTCGCCTCCCACCTCCATCATTCTGGAGCCAGTCATGGTACTGCGTACCTTGACTGACTCCAGCCCGAATTCCGTCAGCTTTATGGAGGCTCTGGCTTTCGCCATCACCTCCACAAAGTTTGTTTCCCCCTCCCGCAGTGTCAGCACAATTGCTGCTGTGCGGGGGGGGACGATTTTGACCACCTTAGGTTTCGCCACGGGTGGCTTGGCGCGAGAAGTTGTTGAGGCCGGCAGAGGCTGGGTAGGGCCTTTCCCCTTCTTGTTCTCTCTCTTTTTCCCCTTTTTCCCCCTCCTCGAAACCAGCGCCCGGGATTGCTCCTGGGGCTGGGGGGTCGTCTGTGGCTGAGGCTCGTCCTCGTCCTCCCCGCTTGTCCTCGCCCTCGGCGGGGGGTTAGGTTAGGTCCTCTGGGCCGGGGCGCGGCCAGCCTTCTTGGCCGCCTTTTGACGCCCTTGAGCTGGGGGGGCCGGTGGAGGGGGCATCAGGATGGCCGCCCGCCTCTTCTTCTCCTTGGTCTGGGCCTGGGTCGCTGTGCCGGAATCAGGAACGGGAGCCCCCGCAGCCCGCTCGGCCCCCCTGGCATCTGCTGCCAAGCGGGGCCGCACAGGCCGCTCAGGCAGTAGCCGGTCCTGGATTCCAGCAAAACGAGCGTCAAGGTAGCGCCCGACTTGGGCCATTACCGCGCGGCAGATGTCCTCCGTCTGCGATGTCGGCGGGGCGGTGGGACCAAGTCCTTCCATTCTTCCCTTTTGGGAAGGTCGCGCAGGGGTCGGCCCTTCCCGGTCCGGTCCGGTGTGGAGGGGTGGCGGACTGCCCTGCTTCCGCATCCCCTCCATGTCCTTTTTAATGTTGGCCAGCTCCTTTCGGAGGGTGGCCATCTCAGCCTGCAGGCGACTATTGTCGGCCTGCAGCCGGGCAGTTTCCTCGCTGGCTGTGCGTTTGCTTAGTTCGGCAAACGCATCAGCAATGGCAGCACCCGCATCTTTCAGTAGCTTGACATAGCCACCTGAAAGGTTTTTTGATTTGGTGGCTACTTTCGTTATTATTGCCACGCTATCTGCGACTTGTTGGCCGAGATCAGCAGTGGCAGTGTCGCTCTGGGGGTCTTTCCTCTGCGAGGATGAGGCGCCCATTTGGTACCCCTGACGGGTTCTAATTTGCGTCTGCTGTACCTCCATCTCCGCCCGAAGCCGTATCTCCTCCCTCATGGCCTTGTTGTATGCTTCTTAGCGAGTCCGACGTACTTCCCAGATGTAGGTGGGCGGCCTCTGCCCTTGGGTCGTTGGCTCTCATCTCCAGCCGACTGTCCTGTGAAGCTTTCGTCGCTAGAGCTGAGCACGAATGAGGAAGGGCGGAGTCTTTTCCGCACCCGTTTCGCCCGGTCAGCTCCCTCCAGGATGTTGTCCAGCCTGCTTTTACTGGAGGACTCGCGTCCTGCAGTTCCATTGTGAAGCGAAGCTGACGTCGGGGCTCGTTATTGCTCTTGAGTCGAGCTCAGAGTTCACGGCGTCCTGCGCATTGTGTCGCGTAAGGATCACCCGGCAGTCTTGAAGAGGTGGGATGATTCCAAACTTTGGCGGGATCTGGATCGCCGCCGACCTCAAATCTAGCCGGGGGCTGTTTAAGCCTGCGCTAGGTCCACTTGCAATATCGTTATCCGTAGTTGTTGTTGCCTGGTCGTCATTTTCTGTTCCCACATCATGTCCTTTTGCCATGCCAGAGGTCTGTTGTAGATTTAGGCGTGGGCTTTGAGGGCCCACGAAGCGACAGGTGCCCCCCCCCAGAATACGATGGGGCAGCCTGCGTCTTAGACGCAGGGAGGGATTCTCCCCGAAGGGTACCCTCCTGGGGTAATATATTTTTAGTGTCGCTGATGACCTTTGATGAAGGGGTGGGGTCCCCTGCTCTTTTTAAAGAGAGAGCACTCTCCTCTTTTTTAAGGGGTGAGTTCCCCTGTGTCGCAGTTACGCCGACCCGTTCGCCACTTAAGTGGTACTTCCGGCTCGCCGCTTTTCCAAGCCGGACCCGTTCGGTCCACAGGACCTACTTGTCTCCGGCTTGGTACTGGATGCGCTGCGACCCGCATCCAGAACCGCGTTAAGGTGCAGTTAGTCCCGGTTTTCATAGAGGTTTTCCTTCCTAGCGGTCCTCCGTTTAATGGGGACGATCCCCACTCCCGGCACCTGCGGGCCAGATTGCGGGTCCGCACAGATGCTCTGCGAAGAGCCCTCGCTTGTACACGTCCGCATCCCAGTCTACTCTGCTGGTCAGAGAGGTACCGGGAGCGGACCCACCGCCTCTGCATCCAGCGACCCCCTTTTCAGGGAGCCGTGTGTAGCAGGAATGTGGCGCAGCCACACCGGCCGCATCCCTCCGGTCACGTCCGCATCCCAGTCCACTCTGCTATTCAGAGAAGTACCGGGAGCGGACCCACCGCCCCTGCATCCCCGAAGTCCCTTGCTACAAGGGAGACAGGGTGCAGGAAAGTGGCGCGTCCTTTCCCTAGGACGCGCCTGCCCCGCCTAGCCCCACATGGGCTCCGCCGGAGCTGTGCCGCTCTTGGTCACCCTTTCACTTTAAGCTTTGAGGCCCGAAGATCACTAAGGGGCTCAAGCCCCCCCACCACGACAAGGTAGCGACACTCGGGGGGGAACCTAACCTAACCTAACCTAAACTTTTTTTTTTTTTGTTACGGTGGGAAAATGCGTTACGCATACGACCGCGCCGTGGGGACGGCGCGGAAGTTATGTGGGACTCTCCCCCCGGCCCCCCTCCCAAGCGAAAGGAGGCGGGGGGGCATACCCACTAAAAACCCACCGGTATTCCCTCTTGGCCATTTATGGGGGGGCGCCGCGGGAGCGCAAGGTGTCACCGCGTACGCCCTTCTGGCCGCCCTAGCCTATGGGCTGGGGCTCCCGCGTCAAGAGGGGGGGGGGGCGGGAATACCAGGACCCTCCCCTAGGCTCGTGGGCCTCTGTTGGCTGGCGAGGGATCCCCATCCCCGCCAGCTGGCACCACTAGGGAGGGAGCGCGGCGGCAAACTGCCGCCGTCTCCTCCCCGTTCGTCTGCGCCGGAGCGGAGGCGCGAGGGGGTCATTTTCGCGCTCCCGCTCCCTCTCCTCCTTCTGCGACATCACGTCTTCGCAGAAGGAGGCGACGGCCTCCCAGGACCCCTCGCTTCCTACCATTGCGTAAACTACGCCGGGGAGCGAGAGGTCGCCGCCGATCGCCGCCACCAGAGTGAGGCGCTGGTGGGACCAGGCGGGGCACAACTCCAGGGTGTGCTGTGCCGTGTCTTCGCTGGCGCCGCACTCATGGCACGACGCCGTCTCTTCTCTACCGACTCTCTTCAGGTACTGTCCGAAACAGCCGTGTCCGGAGAGTATCTGAGAGAGTCGGTAGGTGAGGGGCCCGTAGGCCCTCCCACACCATTCGTGGAGCACTGGGCGGATGGCCTGGATCGTGCGGGTGCCAAACTCGGCATCCCGCAGCTCGTCCACCCAGCGCTCCATGACCCCTTCCCTTAGTAGCTCCCGGGCTCGGGTCAGCTCCTCCGGGGCGAGGGATTCGCCCCGGGCCCTCCGCTCTATCCTCTCCTTGTGAGCCTCCGCATATGCTTCCGCTTCTAGCTCCCAAGGGGGGGAGCTGGCGATAACGCCCGCCGCCTGCCAGCCCACCGTGCGGTAGGCGCGGCTCATACGCACCGCGATAATGCGCTGTGGGCGTCGGAGCAGCGCTTTCGCGGTGGGTGTTAACCTATCCGCCCAGATGGGCGCCCCGTATAAAGCCATGCTTCTTAGCACTCCCGCATATAGGCGCCTGCATGGGGCGTCCGGGCCTCCCATATTGGGGAGGAGCCTGCTTATAGCCCCAGCTGCGCCGACGATTCGAGGGTTAAGGCGCCTGAAGTGTTCCTCGAACCGCCATCCTCCGTCTAAAGTGAGGCCCAGGTATTTGATGTGGGCCTCCACCTTTACCGCCTCCCCCGCGATGCAGAGCGTGGCTCCTTGCGGGATGCGCCATCTTGGCCCTCTAAAGCACAGGGCCTCAATCTTTGGTAGGGCCACCCTCAGTCCGAGGGCCCCAATCCTGCGGGCTACCAGGGTGGCTCCTACCTCCGTCCTCCTCCTAACTTCCTCCCACGTGGGACCCCGGACAGCGATCAGCGTGTCATCTGCATAGCAGATGACCGCCATCCGGGGTAGCACCTCTCCGCGGATGGCCCAGTCGAATCCGATGTTCCACAGCAGGGGTCCTAACACTGACCCCTGCGGGACTCCACAGGCCACCCGCCTCTCTTCCACTGTTCCCCCCCTCCCCGTGTAGAGCACTACCCGCTCCGTCAGGTAGTGCCCTACAATCCTCCGGAGGTAGAGGGGCACCCCGTGGTATCGGAGCGCCTCCTCTATCACTCCGAAGGGGAGGGAGCCGAAGGCGTTAGCGATGTCGAGCGACACGGCCAACGCTCCCTGCTCCCCCCTAGCCGCCTCCTCGGTGAACCCCTTCAGGGAGGATAGGGCGTCAATCGTTGACCGCCCCGCCCTGAACCCGAACTGGTTCTCCGAGAGATCCGGCCCCACGTCCGCTAGGTGGCGGGCGATTCGGGTAGCTACCACTCTCTCGAGGAGCTTACCCGTTTCGTCCAGCAAACCTAACCTAACCTAACCTAACCTAACCTAAGCTTTTGCGAGTTTTTCAGTCCAAGGCATGTTTTGACTGGCCATTTTCTTAAATTTATTTTTAAAATTCTGGACGGCCCTCTCGATCTGGCCGTTGGACGCCGGATGGTAGGGAGGAGTATACAGATGCCAGATGCCATTCTTCTTTAAAAATAAATCAAATTCTTCCGAAGCGAATGTTCGTCCGACACCAGGACATCTGGGAGGCCTTGAGAACAAGGACCGGAACCGGTTACTATTAAAAGGGTATTACCTCTGGTATTTTATATGGTTGTTTTTAAAAACCCTATCGATTCGGTAACATACATAACAAAATATTTGAAGGAATTGAGAACCTCCTCCTTTTTTTGAAGTCGGTTAAAAACACCGCATGGCACGCTCCGAGTCGCCGACAGGTCTGAACCAGTCCTTTACCCGCACCCTAACGAAAGAACCAGTCAAGGGCGAGTCTCGACTCACTTGCACTTTTATAAGGTTTATTATTGTCTGACGTAGCACCGACGTGCGGCTCGCTATGCCGGTGCGCTTTACTATCGACATTTAAAGGTAGCAAGTCACCTGTAAGGATGTGCAATAATATGTCTTACAAATTACGCGTAGAGCTTAAAATAATTTGACCGCGTTCTAAAAACACTTAATAGGGAAACCCTATTGAGGGTTTTCAGTGTCGGTAAGTGCTAACCCGAATTAACCATATCAGTTTGGTTACACTTTTGTTAGGGTAAGACGAGGATAGGGCTACCGAATCGATAGGGTTTTTAAAAACAACCATATAAAATACGAGAGGTAATAATTACCCTTTTAATAGTAACCGGTTCCGGTCCTTGCTCTCAAGGCCTCCCAGATGTCCTGGTGTCGGACGAACATTCGCTTCGGAAGAATTTGATTTATTTTTAAAGAATGGCATCTGGCATCTGTATACTCCTCCCTACCATCCGGCGTCCAACGGCCAGATCGAGAGGGCCGTCCAGAATTTTAAAAATAAATTTAAGAAAATGGCCAGTCAAAACATGCCTTGGACTGAAAAACTCGCAAAAGCTTTGTACTTTTTGCGCACCGTCCCTAACAGCTGCACTAACAAGACTCCAGCGGAAATGTTAAACGGACGCAAGTACCGCACGGCCGTGTCGACCCTCCACCCGGACAGCGCGCCTAGCCGCGCCGACGAGCAGCTGGAGCGGGCGGCGCAGCGGCCGCGCGAGCGCCCTCCGCCCCGCGCAGCCCGTGCTGGCGCGCATGTACTCTCCGGGACTCAAGTGGCAGAGGGCCACGGTGGAGGAGGTGGGGGGCCCCACCACTTATAAGGTGAGGACGGAAGATGGGGAGTTGCATCGTCGACATGCCGATCAGATACTGGCACGCGCTCCGAGTGGGTCTACAGCAGAACCCGACGCTGATAACGGTCGACAGCGGAACAGCTGGGGCTCCCAATCCTCAATGAAACCTTTCAAGTTATGATGTATTAACCTTTTGTTTTGTTTAAACTTGCCGATTATGGTGGAAAGGTATGTTATGTATTGAGACGGGTACTCTTGAAGATGATTTGTAATGACAGTTGTAGGTAGATTAAAAATAAAGGAGTTTGGCTTCTGCAATCAACTGTGTTGTATCTTTTACCCCTAGTGGTTGTGATTAGGAGCTTTAAAATAATGACATCAGGCATGAGCCGGAGCGGGATGGGAGATGCGGAGATGACACAGGAAGGGTGTTTTTTCCTGTGAATTGCTTTAAATAAATTGTGGTAATGTTAGTAACGCAAGATATGCTTACTAAAAGTAAAATAAAAATGGATCATTTCGGAACGAGGGGCTTCATATAATTACGATCAGCCTTCACTTAAGGTAAGATCGACTGATCTTATAATTATAGTTCATAGGATTTCGTTGAACTGAATACATAAATCCTGTTTTTTCCCGCTCCCGTGGGAATTTCCGAAAATCCTTAAAACTGTTTTTTATTATTATAATCACCTACTTCTATGCTAAAATTTGAAGTCTAAATATTATAGTTACTGAGATAGGGTCACTCGGAATCGAATATATAAATCCCGTTTTCTCCAGTTCCCGTGGGAATTTCCAAAAATCCTTCCTTAGTGGGTGCCTACATTCAAAAATTCAAAATTCGAATTCAAAATTCAAAATTTTATTCAGCAAATAGGCAGTTGAATGCTCCTTCACAAGTCTTTTTTTTGAGTCTACCAGCGCTTTCGGAAAGACCATGATTGCCAAGAAGAATGCGCCGCAAGAAACTTGGCACAAGTATTCATTTTTTCTAAAAACAAGTTACATTAGCTCTTCCAATACGTAACCACAGATAAATTACACAAAGAAACCTCACTCTATCATTTAAAAAAAAAAGAGAAAAAAAATACCGTATTTTAGATTACATTGTATTAGGTATCTATGTGCAAAATTTCAAGTCTCTAGGTCCAGTGGTTTCGGCTGTGCGTTGATATATCAACAGTGAGTCAGTCGGGTATGTATTACAATACCGAAGTACGAAAGACCGAATTTCACAAAGCCTATGAACGGAAGGCCGAATATTAAAAAGTCGAATGTTTATATGACCGAAAGTTCAAAATCCCGAAAACACGTTTGACCGAAAGCATAAAAGCCCGAAACTGCAATCCCGAATATTGATATACTTACACACGAAAGGTCGAAAATTATAATGTCGAAAATTCATAATAACTACAAATAAAATAATCGTCGTTTAAAATATCGAAATTCAAAATACCGAAAATACTAAATGTCGATAGCCGATACACCGAAGTTTAAAATATCTAATTTCAAATGACCGAAAGTACCTACGATGTGGCGCTAACGATGGGCCTCGTAAGGAAGCTCAAAGGCACTCAGAGGGCGATGGAGAGGGCTATGCTCGAGGTTTCTCTGCGAGGTAGAATCAGGAATGATGATATCCGCAGTAAAACTACGAGGGACGGCTGATAAGTAATCTCCTTGGTCATAAATATATACAAAAATAATGCTGGCTGGTATGGATTTATATTCGTTTGTTATTCTATTTTCAAAATGTATTACAGTCATTTGTTTATTGCATCACGTTTATTTGTCTCCTACAATTGTTTCAAACATGTGGGTAGAAAAAGTGAAAATGGATAAAATCGAACAGCGTGCGGTGATTAAGTTTTTGACTAAAGAAGGGATTACGCCTTCGGAGATCAGACAGCGTATGTTACGTGTGTTTGGCAGGTCGTGTTCTTCCGAATTTGTTATAAAGTTTTGGTCAAAGCAGTTTAAGTTAGGTCGTGAGAGCCTGGAAGATGATCCTCGTAGCGGAAGACCAGTTTCGGCCGTCACCAATGAAAATGTAGCCAGGGTGAAAAAAAATATATTAGAGGACCGACGAGTGAAGCAGTGGGAGATAGCTAGAGATGTGGGCGTCAGTAAAGAGCGAGTCAATGAAATAATTCATGATCATTTGAACATGTCCAAGGTTAGTGCACGTTGGGTCCCCAGAATGTTGACTGCATTTGACATGGAGAGGCGTGTCAAATGTTGCGAAGAGTTTTTGGACACGAGTAGAGGGAAAGAGGAAGAAATAATTTCTAGAATTGTAACATGTGATGAGACTTGGATTCGACAATGGGACCCGGAAAGTAAGCAAGAGTCGTTACAGTGGAAATTTAAGGATGAGAAGCCGCCTCGGAAATTCAAGGTCTGTCCATCGGCAGGTAAACTGATGGCTACAATCTTTTGGGACACAGAAGCGATTTTGCTCATAAATTATTTACCGAAGAAAACTACAATGAATGCTAATTATTACTCAAACTTACTATATCAACTAAGAGAGACAATAAAAGAAAAACGGCGAGGTAAACTAAGCAAAGGAATTCTGATTTTGCACGATAAGTGCATACCGCCCGCACAACGAAGCTAGCAATTAAAGACAATGGCTTCGAAACCATTGACCACCCCCCTTATAGTCCAGATTTAGCCCCCTGTGACTATTTTCTGTTTAGACTTCTCAAGAAAGACCTCAGGGGACGAAGGTTTATGACCGATGGCGAAATGAAGGCTGCGGTTACTGACTTTTTTGACAACAAACCGAAAGATTTTTTTTTAATGGTTTAAATTCAATATTTGAAAAATTTTATAAGTTCGTTTTACTAGCAGGGGACTATATAGAAAAATAAAAAAATTTAGCCACGACAGTTTTTTGTTTCATTGTTAGGTAGATTACTTTTCAGCCGCCCCTCGTAAGGTTACCGACATAGCCCGAAAAATTGCGAAACTTAAGTAGCATTGGGCGGGGCACATAGCTCGCAGAACTGATGGCCGATGGGGTCAGAAGGTTCTCGAATGGCGTCCACGGACTGGGAGACGAGCTGTCGGTAGGCCTCCAACGAGATGGAGCGACGACCTAGTAAATATCGCGGGACCGCGGTGGATGCAGAAAGCGCAAGACCGGTCTGAGTGGAGAGCCTTGGGGGAGGCCTATGTTCAGCAGTGGACGTCTTTCGGCTGTCATGACGATGATGATCCGCTTCGCGGAGCTCCTAATCCGCGTAGTTGAGGCGCTTCGCGCCTTGACGCAATTCTAACCTAACCTAAAATAAGTTTTTCAGTTTTTGTTTATAGTTATAATTAATAGGTATAATTAAAAATTAAATTTCAAGTCGATACCATCAACCGTTGAAGAGTTCCCTCCTAAGGAGACGATCCTGACCCAACCAACATAATTTCACTACGAGATTATTGTATTGTAACCAGACTTGCATAAGTATGCCAAAATTAAGCTTAATCGGATACCGAGAAGTGGTCGAAAAAGGGCCTTAAAATTTAGAAGCGGACGACTTAGCAGATTAGTAGGTATATTAACTTTCGGGATTTTAAACTTTTCGGTCAAATAAACATTCGACATTGCAATGTTCGGCTTTGCGATCATAGGTCATATCAAATTTCGGTCTTTTTAACTTCGGCTTTATAATACGTAGACCAAAATAACTATCGACATTTTGACTTTCGTGATTTCGTACTATCGGTCATTTAAAATTAGGTATTTCGAACGTCGGTATATCGGTTATCGGTGTTTTGTACTGTCGGTATTTTGAATTTCGATGTGTTAAGCGTCGGCATTTCAATTGTAGGTATTACGATTTGTCGGTATTGTAATACATACCCGAGTCAGTCAGTCAGTCAGTTTAGAATTTTATAAATATAGATTAAAAAAGGTTTTAATCGATATCATAAAAACAATAATTTTGCAAATAGGTTTTTCACAGCTAGGAACTTTCAGAACAGCCCTCGTACATCGCAACCGAATTTTTTTTACCCGTGTGCAAGCGCATGTGATAAGTCAAGGTTGCATTTCGTGAAAACTGCTTGTTACAGACATTACACGAGAAGGGTTTCTCTCCAGTGTGAATTCGTCTGTGTCTAGTCAAAGAATCCTTTGCTGTAAACTGCTTCTTACAGACATCACAAGTAAACGGTTTCTCTCCCGTGTGAATCATTATGTGCTTAGTTAAATGACACTTTCGTGCAAATCCTTTCTTACATATATCGCAACTGAATTTTTTTTCCCCCGTGTGCACGTGCATGTGCTTAGTCAAGCTTGTTTTACGTGGAAACTGTTTGTTACAGACACTACACAAGTAGGGTTTCTCTCCAGTGTGAATTCGTCTGTGTTTAGTAAAATAATCATTTGATCTAAACTGCTTCTTACAGAAATCACAAGTAAACGGTTTCTCTCCCGTGTGAATCATTATGTGCATAGATAAATCACTCTTTCGTACAAATCCTTTGTTACATATATCGCAACTGAACTTTTTTTCAATCGTGTGCACAAACATGTGATCAGTTAAGTTTGTTTTTTGTGCAAACTGTTTGTTACAGACACTACACGAGTAGGGTTTCTCTCCAGTGTGAATTCGTCTGTGTTGAGTCAAAATACTATTTGTTATAAACTTCTTCTTACAGACATCACAAGTAAACTGGTTATCTCCCGTGTGAATCCTTATGTGCATAGTTAAATCACTCTTTCGTACAAATCCTTTCTTACATATATCGCAACTGAATTTTTTTTCACCCGTGTGCACGTGCATGTGATAAGTTAAGTGTGTTTTTTGTGCAAACTGTTTGTTACAGACACTACACGAGTGGGGTTTCTCTCCAGCATGAATTCGTCTGTGTCTAGTCAAGTGACCATTTGCTGTAAACTGCTTCTTACAGACATCACAAGTAAACGGTTTCTCTCCCGTGTGAAACATTATGTGCATAATTAAAGCACTCTTTCGTATAAATCCTTTCTTACATATATCGCAACTGAAGTTTTTTTCACCCGTGTGCACGTGCATGTGATTAGTCAAGCTTATTTTGTGTGTAAACTGTTTGTTACAGACACTACACGAGTAGGGTTTCTCTCCAGAATGCATTCGTCTGTGTCTAATCAAGTGACTATTTCTTGTAAACTGCTTCTTACAAACGTCACAAGGGAATGGTTTCTCTCTATTGTGAATGTGAACTCGTATATGGGCAGTCAACTGTGATAGTTGTCTAAACCGTATTTTACACATGGCACAAGTGTATTTGTCTGTCATGTTATCACTGTGATCTCTGTGAAGTTTTCTCGTGTGTCTGATCAAGTGTTGTTTCTGTGAAAACTCTTTGGAACACACATCGCATACGTGTGGTCTGAGTCCTTTGCCAGTGTCAAAAGTGGAAGCAGATTGATCTGGAAACTGTTTCTTATAATTATCGGGAGGATGAATTTCTTTTGTGTTGGCAAATTTAGTATCGTCAGAAGAATATGGCACCAGTGTTTCATCACCCTTTTGTCCCCGTTTTACACTGTGAGCAGCGAGATGCCTTATTATATGCCTTTTGTTGATAAATACTTTGCCACAAATATCACACTTAAAATGTACTTCGACAGTTCCATCACAGACTTGATTAAAATCAGATTCCTCTACTGCATTTGTGCAGCTGTGAATTCTAATGCTTGATTCACAACCAAAGGTCCCGAGACAAGTCTTGCAGGTGTGCATGTTGCGGTGCAAGTCTACTGGGAGGCGCTCGAGCCTCACAACACAGTTCCTAAGCTTGGGCTGGTGCTCGTGGCCCGCGCTGCAGGGAGCGCCCTCCCCGGGGCGGCTGCGGGGGCGCTCGGGCGCGGCCCCGGCTCCGCCCGCCGGCTCCAGCTGCAACAGGTCGTCCTCCGTTGTAGTCAGTGCACCTGCAAGAGAACATTTTGTCATTTTTATTTCGTAAATTGTAACGTATAACGTTAACTCTTTTCTAAGAGTTATTAGTTGTTTACTCGTTACGAAAAATCGCGTAAATACTTCAAATCTGGAACGAGAAGACTGACTACCGGAATGCTGTTTGCAAATCCTTAATACCTACTTAAATTAGTTAAAACTAAATACCTAAATACATTTATTAAAACTATCACAAACCATAAAAAATCCACTTGCTGAATAATGCTTACATTAAAACATTTAACGTACTTAAAAATGAACTTAAACTAATAATATTTCAATAAACAAACACACAGAACGTAAGCGCAAATAATGTTTTGCTATATGTGCGGGACCGGTCGCCGGCCGCCGGCGCATCTCGATCTACGCCGACGAGCGCACGATGATGCCCGAACGCCGCCGCTGCCGGCCGACACTCCACAGAGTACCTCGACCCTCAGCCACCGGCCTTAAGACGCAGTGCCCGCGTCGCTTATAACTAAAATCTCACATCGGAGCGTCGAGCGGAGCGATCGCTGCCGAAATAATTTAACTAAATAAGTAAATATATAAAAGTGAGTGTTGTTTCGTCCCAAGTGTTGCACCAATCATTATGAGTTAAGTAGCTGCTATGCTTGTAAGCTTACATGCTGCCGTGTTTAGTGGTGACAGTAGCAGTACCTTAGCGGTCACCTTCTTTGACCTTACTTGTCCGTTTGGGAACATTCTAGATGGTACATGCATTTCTGTATAGTCATGCATTACTTTCTATCACCATCATTGGACTAAACTAGCTGTCATTATGCTTCATTTACGGGTGTAGTTAATGTACGACCAGTTATTGTACGACCTAATAATACACGACCTGATAATCCGTGTACATGGTACACGGAATACGGGTCGTGCATTATCACCCCGTACCGAACAAGTACGAGCATATATTGCTCGACCTGATAATCGGAATCCACTTTTGACTACTGAACCATGAGACCAAATCGACGGAGCTCTGCTTCGCAGAGCTCCTATTCCGCTGAGTTAAGGCGCTTCGCGCCTTGTCGCAATACTAACCTAACCTAACCGAAAAAAATAAATAAACCTAACCGTTTGGATTCCGATTATCAGGTCGTACATTATTAGGTCGTACATTATCAGGTCGTACATTATCTTGTACGACCTAATAATGCGCGACCGTGATATTGTACGACCTGATAATCGGAAGCCAAAGTGGACTCCAATTATCAGGTCGTACATTATTGGCCGTACATTCCGGGTCGTACATTATTGGCTCCCTCATTTACCTTTCGTTGGCATATTAATTGTTAATTTTCTAAATACGGTTATTTATAATAAAGATTTATATGCAAGTTGATTTTGCATGTACTTGTACTCATGATCATGATCATTCTACCATTCTTTTGTATGAGCCTTTACTTAGGCGTGAGAATAATTGTATTAATTATTAATTACTTATTATTTATACTTATTTCGAAACCTTTTTGAGGTTTCGTTCGTAATTATTTCTAATTCTCAATTTAATTAACGCTATTGGATAAATGATTTGCTTAAATGTAAATTTTAATCCTTCCGATTATGTAATAATTAATTATTAATTCAAATGTAATTTTATATTCGTAGAAAATACCGTTTGTGAGAAAAGGTTTTTACTTAAATACGCTTAAAATGAAGCCAAACCATTCATTGTACAATAAATACATTTGAGAATGTAATGCTAACGCACACTATTGCTTTCTTCCGGGTTTGCGTATACTTATTAATTTAATTGATTGGTAGGTATGCATAATATTTCTTGCCTACGCTTAGCATTACATCCCCACTTCATCGCTTACTTTTTATGTACCTGGACTGCATCGCCCACCACTTCATGATAGCTATTTTGTAATTGCCTGCCCCTTGCGCGCGCGTGATCATCTGCAGTCCAGGGCTGGGTTTGAGCCTGTGTCGTAATGAGGATTTTTGGACACGTTCCAGGAGCACCTTACCGGGTGAAGAACACCTGCCCGCTTACTCCGCCTACTTACCCATACCTGCGTTCCGGCCCGTCTCACCTTCACGGCCGCCTCACCACCCTGGCTCTCTATTTTAAGAGGAACGGCCATCTTCACTCAGTCCAGGCGTTCTAGGCGCGGCCCTACCTAGTGGCAATCGATTCCCCCCTGATTCTTAAATTATAATTATGGTCTAAATTAAATTATTATTTTCTACCTCGATTATTTTAATTAATTTGTTATAAAATCAAATTAATATGAAATTAAATTATTATTAAATTATAACTAAACTATTACTAAATTATTATGAAACTAAATTGTACTTAAAATTAAATTATCTTATTAAATTATTGTTATTATCTCAACTATTATCTTTAATTTGTCTCTGTGGTAGGTACCCTCTTTTATGAATAGGGACCCGTTACGTGACAAAATATGTTAAGGAAGGCAAACGAGCAAGTGGGTTGCCTGATGGTAAGTAATAACCACTTCCCACAGACACCACATTATTGCTCAGATGTTCAAGACTAGTCTAGACTGGTCACTGTCTTTCAAAAGTTGTCTGGACCAATACAGGCTGATCAATCGGTATGGGTCAGTAGGGAGAGGTCAAACAATAGGTAAAAGATAGGGAAATCTGTTCTTAAGAACCATGTTATCGATTTTAGATTTAATATAAATGACATTCATTTTTTTTTAACTCTCACACATAATCTCAACAATAACGACAAATTAACTCGCAGAATATTTATAACATTGTTTACAGAGATTTTGATGGGTTCCATAGATATATACATATAATACTAGCGTTCAAATCTGTGACAAGTTCGATTCCCGGTTATGTATAAGTAAAAAAAATGCCATTTTTAACATGAAACTGCCGTGAGACTCAATCATAGTGTAATAAACGGATCACTCACGTATGTAAGTCGAGTCTAGCCCGACATATACGTGAAAGATCCGTTTATTTCACTATAATTTAAATGCCATTTTCATTCAATCTAAAATCGACGCCATGGTTCCTGAGAACAGATGTCCCTATCTCATATAGGTTCTGACTTCTCCCTACTGATCCGTTTGGATCACTCAGCCTGTAGGTGCATTATTTTAAGTATAGTGAAATATTGGTCGTATGGGAATAATTCATACTTCCACAATAATATTATAAATTTGAAAGTGTGTTTGTTTGTTTGTCCTTCTTTTACGTCGAAACTGAGCGACGGATTGACTTGATTTTTTGCATGGACATAGTTGAAGGGTTGGAGAGTAACAAAGGCTACTTTTTATCCCGGGAAAATATCGCATTCCCACGGGACACACGTTATAACATAGCCCTTATTTGTGGTCTTGCAATAGATTGATATAGGTAATTATATTTTTTTATATATATGGAGATAGTTGAAAGGCTGGCGAGTGACATGGGCTTCTTTTTAACATGGGTCAAATGTCTCATTCCCACGGGAAAATAGGTTATAAATCTTATAATATAACCCATATAATCATTGTTGTATGTACATTGTTCCTCTAACCGACCATAGATGGCGCTACTGTCATGTCAAACAAAACTTGTTAGCTTGCTTGCATGCCTGCTTATCATGCGTGCTTGCATGCTTACTTGCATGCTTGCTTACATGCTTGCATGCTTGCTTAAATGGTTGCTTACATACTTGCTTGCATGCTTGCTTGCATACTTGATCGCAGGCTTGCATGTTTGCTTGAATGATTTCTTGCGTGCTTGCATTCTTATGGCCCATCATGATGCATTAACTGTATGCTTGCATGCATGATTGGTTGCATGCTTGCTTGCATGCTTGCATTCTTATGGCCCATCATGATGCATTAACTGTACCCTTGCATGCATGATTGGTTGCATGCTTGCTTGCATACTTGATCGCAGGCTTGCATGTTTGCTTGAATGATTTCTTGCTTGCTTTGCATGCCTGCTTGCATGCTTGCTTACATGCTTGCTTGCATGCTTGATTGCATGCTTGCTTGCATGCTTGCTTACATACTTGATCGCAGGCTTGCATGTTTGCTTGAATGATTTCTTGCTTGCTTGCATGCCTGCTTGCTTGCATGCCTGCTTGCATGCTTGCTTACATGCTTGCTTGCATGCTTGATTGCATGCTTGCTTGCATGCTTGCTTACATACTTGATCGCAGGCTTGCATGTTTGTTTGAATGCTTGCTTGCTGGTGCTGTTACATGCTTGCATGATTTCTTGCATGCTTGCTTGCATGCTTGCTTGCTGCTTGGTCTTGCTAGCTGGCACTGTAGCATGCTTGCATGCTGGCACACTATCATGCTTGGTTGCTAGGATGCATGCTTGCTTGCATACTGATGGCTTCTTTGTTATGCTTATGGTTAATGCGAGCGAAGCCGCGGGTAAAAGCTAGTGCTGAATAAAAAATAAGCAAAGGTTAGGACGGGAGACGTGCAAGCCCAGTAACCTACTCTGTTGTCTATGCCCACTAGTGCCTCACTTTTATGATTATGACTATTTGTTTTTTACATTTGAAATTGTTTCAAAATGTTTATAAGTTACTTCATAGGATTCCATACCCAAAATGGCAAAAACGGAACCCTTATAGTTTTGTTGTGTCCATCCGTCCATGTCACAGGCATTTTACTCGAAAACTACTTGGGCTGGTCAAAGTGTGCACAGCGCAGACAAATGGAGCAAAACTATAACAACCTGGATCCCAAGAGACAGGAAAAGGAAAAAAGGAAGGCAATTCGGATGCTGAGGGGATGACATTGGTAGTGCTAGAGTAGCTGGCAGAACATGGAGAAGAGGGCTGCAAGCGAGAGAATGGAGACTGATGGGGGAGGCCTTTTGGATATATTATTAGTAGGTACCTATTTGTATCTGAATTGTAAGGCTTAATAAATAAATAAAAAAACACTAATTGACTGATGCGCTAAATATCAACTCTCAACATAGTATCATTATAATTACCCGATCCGTTATCCTCAACTTCACTAGCAGCTTCACTTTTAATAGTTACTTCACTTTCATCTATTTCCCAGCCTTCCTCAGCTTTCAACTCTAACCGCATGTCTTTATCTGTGCAGTCTTTACTGTCTACAGCTCCAGTCTCTGCTTCAACATCACACTCATTTTTTACTTGTAAAAGTCTGGTTTCAGCGTGTTTGCACTGTCTCCTGAATTTCAGGGAGGCGTTTGAAAAGCTGATGCAGCGCGCGCACATTTGCTGTGGCAGTCCATCATCTATGGCCACCTGAAAAAAAAAGTTATTTTAAATGCTACACCTGGATCTTTTAACACAGGGACTCCTAGCACAGGTTCCAGAAGCAGGTTTTATGCAAGTACCTAGTATGATTTTTGAACAAGAAACCTTTTTTCATTTTCCATTTTTGATAAGGGTTTATGCAATTAAAGTAAGTCTGTGGGTATCCGTGCACAAATAGCCTCTCTATAGAAATAGTCACTTGTGCAATTACTGCATAAAGTACCCAGGTATTTGAACAGCTGATAATTTAGATTTGGAGGTTATTATAGAAATTGGTGTTAAAAACTTTGAATGTACGTGAGGATACAATTTACTCACTTTTATGCCAGCAGTGATGAAAACAGCAGCAGAAAAGCGTTTATCATCCTCTGATCCCGCAAAAATGGGATTCAAATTTTCAGTCGTCAAGCAAGTACGACAGACAGAATTGAAATTCATCTCATGACCTAAATTTGCAAAGTTATGTAAATGAATGCCGACTCATTATTATTATTGAAAATCAAACTTAAAAATATTCAAATTTACGAATAAAGACAAAATTGCCTTTCAAAAAATTTTCCAGAAAAAGGACGCGCACACGCGCAGATGAGTGAGACGCGCAGTAGCGCAAAACCAGGGGGCAGGGGGAGGAACGTTACCTGTATTTGACAGTTGAAGTTTTTAGCTGCGCCATCTCTTACCTGTGTAAGGCTAATTTTTAGTAGTTAGTGCGTTAATAATTGCTGTCGGTTTAAAAAAAAATACAGTTGTTTTTTTTCATTATATATTGCAAAATTTTATGAAAAAATAGCGAACCGAAGGCTTGTAATTTTCAGTCACAAATTATTGCTTGTACTTCTGTTAAAAAATTTGCAAAATTTATCATCATGCAAAGAAGAAAAAAAACGGTTTTTGGTACACCTACTACATCCCTTCAATTTTTTGACTCAAGTAAACGTCATACAGCATGCAGCCGATGCAGCGCCCAGCGGCTTTCTGTTTTTTAGAAAAATGCGCAGTGTTTAACTGTTATTTCGTTAATTGTCCACTAGTAAATACGTAGAGTCGATTTTCAGCTCCTCCGTTTTATCAGTGTCAGTTCGTGTGTATTGGATTAGACAGTGAAAAATTCAAACTCAGAATTCAAAATCGTTTATTTCGTAAATTATACATTTAAAGCGTCCAAAATCGCAACAACTAACAATATCACAAAAAAACAAGTCCTCACAAATCCAAAGCATCTAATATCGTAATAAATAACTAAAACAACACAGAAAGATTGTAACTAAAGCGTCCGAATTTTCACCGCAACGTCCATGTCAACGTCCAACGTCCGCATTTAAATGTATAATTTACGAAATAAACGATTTTGAATTCTGAGTTTGAATTTTTCATAATGTCTAATCCAATACACACGAACTGACACTAATAAAACGGAGGAGCTGAAAATCGTGTCTACGTATTTACTAGTGGACAATTAAGGAAATAACAGTTAAACACACCGCATTTTCTAAAAATAGAAAGCCGCTGGGCGCTGCATGCTGTATGACGTTTACATGAGTCCGAAAATTTGGAAGGGATGTAGTGTACCAAAAACCGTTTTTTTTTTTCTTCTTTGCATGATGATAAATTTTGCAAATTTTTTAACAGAAGTACAAGTAATAATTTGTGACTGAAAATTGCAAGCCTTCGGTTCGATATTTTTTCATAAAATTTTGCAATATGATGAAAAAAAATCGTATTTTTTTTAAACCGACAGCAATGATTAACGCACTAACTACTAAAAAGTAGCCTTACACAGGTAAGAGATGGCGCAGCTAAAAACTTCAACTGTCAAATACAGGTAACTTTCCTCCCCCTTTTTTTTTTAATTCATCCCATAAGGGATAGGCAAAGGAACTGAGTCCATACAGCCACGTCTGATGTGTTTTGTAAATTTCTGTATATTAAAGTCCTGTCACCGTCAGAGTTGTCAGTCTGTCCTAGTCACGTCCTGTCAGCTGCTCATGCCTTCCGTAAAGCGATAGTGTACTTTACGGCGAGCTACGGCGAGCAGCAGCCCGCGGATACTTGGGGGTCACAAACAGAGGGAATACACGTTTTCACTTGAATTCTTCATTTGCTGGGCACTTTCACGTTATTTTGTTGTATAATACACTATCTTTATTATCCACCAAACAACATTAAGCACAGAAACTAAAATTCAATTAACGACACGATCCCCTCTCATCGGTTTCCCGCCAAATTCCTCTCCTCCCCCTGCACTGACACTACTGACAGTGACACATTTTTTTTATATTTTTCATTGCCTTTTTTTCCGCAAGGGAAAAGACGAAGGTGTATAACCATACAGCCAAGTCTTCTTTGTCCTTTCCATTTTTTGTAGTGTCAGTAAGGCCGGGAGAGGCCAAGTCTTGAATCATGTAGGCATACCTAGGCCTAGTCTTCCGGTCAGGTATTTTTATAGACATATAGCCACGTTTTCAGTTATTTGTATTATATTAGTCAAGCGAATTCAGGGTATGAATTTTCCAGATCAGAGTAATTTGTCAATTTCAAGTATTTTCCATTTCCAAAGTTTTCGTCGATCCCAGTTACCCCCAAGTACCCGCCGCCCGCTGCTTTTATAGAGGGGCCCTCCATACATACATGTAAATACGAGTACGTATGCAGTTACAATTTACATACATGTGGTGTGCCCCCCCCCACCCCTAGAAATATTTATTTTTATTTAAGTATCAAACTAGAATTCTACTAGATCCCTTGCTGCTACGCGAAAATGCTCTTAGGAGACCTTTACTAACTTTTTAAGTGACGAAGTATATTTAATTTAATTTTAAGTTAACTCTGTAACTGTATTACTATGTTGCTGTTGTGAAATAAAGACTTCTTATTCTTAAATGTTCAGTCAATTCCAATTTCAAAATGCGTATTCCCTTTGTTTGCTACCCCCAAGTACCCGCCGGCCGCTGATAAGTTTGATAAAGATAAATATTTTTATTGCACTCTATAGATAGAATACACCTTATACAGTATACACTCCAAATTTCATCAATATATTTAGCTCTTATAGTTTTCGACTTAAATGCCTGTGACATACGGACAGACGGACGAACGGACGTCGGACATGACGAAACTATAAGGGTTCCGTTGTTGCCATTTTGGCTACGGAAACCTAAAAGAAAACACATTGGATCCGTGAAGGGTGGGGCAGCTGATGGGGAAATTCCTGGCACAAGGGGCATTCCTACTCGCCCCTTTAAACTCGCCTCCACCCCCTCGGTGCTGCGGGTGTCCATGAGCGGCGGCTGCAGCGCCGGTCGGCCCGGGCGCGAGGGAGCGGGCGCTCGCGGCGGAAGGCGGCGAGGGGCTGGAAATAACAAATCTGGGTGCTCTTTGAGACGCGGTGGCGCAAATAGGCAACAAGTCTTCACCAGCCTTTGCTCACGTCCCACGGCTGGGCACAGGGCTCCTCTCAGAGTGGGAGGGCTTGGGCAATATTAGTTCCCACGCGGGCCCAGTGCGGATTGGGAACTTCACATTCACATCTCACACACCATTGAACTGCTTCACAGGAGTGTGCAGGTTTCCTCTCGATATTTTCCTTCACCGAAAAGTTCATGATAAACTGTAAATGTTCCGAAAAAGTCAGATGCTAGCCGGGGCTCGAACCCACGTCGACCCGTCGTGCTTGAGGCCACAAGTCAAACCACTAAGCTACCACGGCTTTTTGCAACGCGTCAAGAGTACGTATTACAGGTTCAATAAAAACGGAACAAATACGTTTTGATAAAGTATAATGTATTTTTTCACTTTGACGTTTGACAGTAAACAATAAAGTTCCATAATAATGGATATGAAAACGTAATATGTCACTCTTTTTTTTTTTATTCATCCCATAAGGGATAGGCAAAGGAACTGAGTCCATACAGCCACGTCTGATGTGTTTTGTAAATTTCTGTATATTAAAGTCCTGTCACCGTCAGAGTTGCCAGTCTGTCCTAGTCACGTCCTGTCAGCTGCTCATGCCTTCCGTAAAGCGATAGTGTACTTTACGGCGAGCTACGGCCAGCAGCAGCCCGCGGATACTTGGGGGTCACAAACAGAGGGAATACACGTTTTCACTTGAATTCTTCATTTGCTGGGCACTTTCACGTTATTTTGTTGTATAATACACTATCTTTATTATCCACCAAACAACATTAAGCACAGAAACTAAAATTCAATTAACGACACGATACACTCTCATCGGTTTCCCGCCAAATTCTTTCCAGACTCTCACTCATTTAACACAATCATTGATTGACAGTTCGTATCAGGGCTGCCATGTAGAAAAATGCAACAATCGTACACCAACTACGAAAAAATCGTATGCTCAAGGAATAACTGAAAAAATAAATCGTACAGTAATAATCATTGGTTTATTTATTTTTATGTAATTCATAGTTAAAAATATCACTTTTTATTGCATTTTGATAGTTCGATCGTACGCATGTAAAAAAATCAAAAAATCGTACAAATACGATTTAAATCGTACAAATGGCAGCCCTGGTTCGTATTCCGATTGAGATCAGTTTTCCCCACGGAAAACCATTTTGCACTACAATCTGTATGTACATGAGTAGGGTTCCTCTCCAGTGTGAATCCGTCTGTGTATAATCCATTGACCTTTTGTTGTAAACTGCTTCTTACAAATAGGTATCAGGACAACACCCTTTTTCTCTGGAACACGTGGAGGTAGCAAGCTGAAATTAATATCAAATATTCAAGCCTGCAGCCCTTTAAAGCTGTGAAAAAATCAAACTTATAAGTTTGACTTATAAGTCAACGCAATCAAAAGATACAGTCATTAAAAAGGTTGTTTCCATACAAATTGCCGTACTCCGACAACCTAAAGGGTACTTCCAGTTGTCTTAGAAACTTGAAATTTGGTATGAGGGCGTAGCTCTTATAGCACAACCACATAGCAAATTCTCAAAATCTTAATTTTTTTTGTCTGTCTGTAGATTTCACAAACCAATATTAGATGACCCCACACTGCGTACATTTTGCTTAGGAGCAGGGCTCTGCTAACACTGGATATCTTAAAACACTGGGGAAAAGCGTCGAAATCTTTCTACGGAACCCTCGTGCGCGAGTCCGACTCGCACTTGTCCGGTTATTCTTTTGTGTAAATCCTTTCTGACATATACCGCATCAGATTTTTTTTTAACCCGTGTGCATGTGATCAGTCAATTGTGATTTTTGTGCAAACTGTTTGTTACAGACACTACACGAGAAGGGTTTCTCTCCAGTGTGAATTCGTCTGTGTCTAGTCAAGTGACAATTTCTAATAAACTGCTTCTTACAAACGTCACAAGTCTAATTTTTTTTTCACTCGTGTGCACGTGTATGTGATTAGTCAACGTAATTTTATGTGCAAACTGTTTGTTACAGACACTACACGAGTAGGGTTTCTCTCCAGTGTGAATTCGTCTGTGAGTAATCCATTCACCTTTTGTTATAAACTGCTTCTTACAGACATCACAGGTAAACGGTTTCTCTCCCGTGTGAATCCTTATGTGCGCAGTTAAACGGCTCTTTAATGCAAATCCTTTTTTACATATACCACATCTAAAATTTTTTTCACCCGTGTGCACGTGCATGTGATTAGTCAAGCTTGTTTTATCTGCAAACTGTTTGTTACACACATTACACGAGAAGGGTTTCTCTCCTGTGTGAATTCGTCTGTGCACAGTTAAACGGTTCTTTAATGCAAATCCTTTTTTACATATATCACATCTAAATTTTTTTTCACCCGTGTGCACATGCATGTGATTAGTCAAGCTTGTTTTATCTGCAAACTGTTTGTTACACACATTACACGAGAAGGGTTTCTCTCCAGTGTGAATTCGTCTGTGTTTAGTCAAAGAATCATTTGATCTAAACTGCTTCTTACAGACATCACAAGTAAACGGTTTCTCTCCCGTGTGAATCCTTATATGCATAGTTAAATGACTCTTTCGACTAAATACTTTCTTACATATATCGCAACTGAATTTTTTTTCACCCGTGTGCACATGCATGTGATAAATTAAGTGTGTTTTTTGTGCAAACTGTTTGTTACAGACACTACACGAGAAGGGTTTCTCTCCAGTGTGAATTCGTCTGTGTCTAGTAAAGTGACTATTTGTGGTAAACTGCTTCTTACAAACGTCACAAGTGAATGGTGTCTCTGTAGTGTGTATGTGAACTCGTTTATGGGCAGTCAAGTGTTGTTTTTGTGAAAACTCTTTGGAACACATATCACATATGTATGGTCTGGGTCCTTCACCTGTGTGAAAAGTCAAAGGAAATTCATTTCTAAACTGTTCATTATACTTATTCTCGGAATTAATTTCAACTTGTTTTACATTGTGTGCAGCCAGATGCCTTATTATATGCCTTTTCTGCATGTATTGTTTGCCACATGTATCACATTGAAAATGTATTCTGACAGTTTCATCAAAGACTGTATTATAATCAGATTTCTCAACTGCATTTGTGCAGCTGTGATTTCTAAGGCTTGATTCACAACCAAAGGTCCCGAGACAAGTCTTGCAGGTGTGCATGTTGCGGTGCAAGTCTATTGGGAGGCGCTCGAGCCTCACAACACAGCTCCTAAGCTTGGGCTGGTGCTCGTGGCCCGCGCTGCAGGGAGCGCCCTCCCCGGGGCGGTTGCGGGGGCGCTCGGGCGCGGCTCCGGCTCCGCCCGCCGATTCCAGCTGCAACGGGTCCTCCTCCTTTACTTTCAGGTCACCTGCAAGAGATCATTTTGTAAATTACTAATTGCGGTGGGGGGTCTATGTGTGAATAAAGGGTGTTCGGTATAACGACGTAGGAACTTCAGGTGATACAGGAGATTATTAAGAATAGTTATAAGCCTAATGTCTTAGTCGAATATGTGACAGTTTTTTTTTAATTGAGTATTTCTGAATTTTTCACTTGGTACCAAAAGTTGATATAAAGAATTAAATTTCAAAGAAACTGTGCAAGCAATCTAATTAATTTCTTTATAATTAACACCTTTATTAATTGATTAACCAAACACAAAAAAATTCAGCTTCCCACTGGCTACACATTTTTTTTATTATCCATTTTGTAAGTCGACATGAGTGGTTTCCGCCAAAAAATTAGTGGTCGCGGGTGAGCAAAGTAATTGTTTTTTAGTTCCTGATTCAATAAATTATTAAAAAAAAAAAACTATTGGGCTGTGAAAAATAGTTCCTAGGATATTAATGTTCCAATCAGTTTCAAAATATGCTTGATTTGCTTACTGTACTTAATTAAAAATAAAAATTACAGCATAATTGCAACAAAAAAAAAACTATCACTGGTCAACATGTTGAAAGCCACGACTGAACATAAAAAGTTCCCCATATGAAGTAGACAATTATGCAATGTTTATTCCTAGATCAAATATTTTTGCACACACTTTTTTTTTTTTTTTTAGGCAACAAACAGTCACAAAGTTAAGCATATAATACAAGACATTATAAAGTAAAGACCTGGAGTGCCATAACAATGAAAAAGTGTACATCGTTAAAAAATAGGAGCGGTCGATGCGGCAGATCTATGGCATTGCATTTGAAGTAGAAACAGGTACAATAAATTATCCTTATTCTATGAAAAAACACAGTTTACCTCCTAATTAAGTATATAAACTAAGAATTAGAAAGTTGTTTAGAAGAGCATGCGATTTCTAAGCATTTAAATGACAAATAACTCGGTTCTTAAAATTAAGACAGTTTCTATGAGCAAGAATATCAATGTGAGTTAAATCCTTGTTATAATAATTTAGACAACGGTTGAAATAAGAGTTAGCATAATATTTCGTGCGGGAGAATGGAACTGAGAACAATCTCTCATGTCGTGCATTGCGTCGAGGAACTTTGAATAAAATACTACCAAGCAGTGAGGGGGAGTCAACAAGGCAATGAATTACCTTAAAGAGGAACATCATATCAAATTGAGCACGTCGCTTTTCCAAAGACAAGAGATTATGGTGCGCTAAGGCTTTGGGGTACGAGTTGTAACCCCTGCCCATTCTGTAATCCAGAACGTTTAGAAACTTCCTTTGTACTCGTTCAATTCTATTTATGTGACATTTATAGAAAGGACTCCAGACTATACAGCCAAAGTCCAAGATTGATCGAACTAGGCTAAAGTACAAAATCTTATAGGTGATCTCTTGCCGAAAAGGTTTACAAACCCGTAGAATGAAACCAAGCTGTTTGTATGCCCTTTGGACAATACCATCAATGTGGGTGTTAAAAGTAAGTTTGTTATCTATAACCACTCCCAGGTCCCGTGTTTTCTCGACCCTATTTAATTTTGTACTGTTTAATGTATAATCATGAATTATGGGGTTCGTTTTACGAGAGTACGTTATAACGAAACATTTATCAGGGTTCAGAAATAGCTGACTGGCCTTACAATAATCGAAAAGTGAATTTATATCTGCTTGTAACTCAAGGCAATCATCAGAATTAGTGATTATTTTGTAAATTTTGGCATCATCGGCATACAGCAGATGATTACTATATTTAAAAGATTGCCCAATGTTATTTATATAAATCGTGAAAAGCAGTGGTCCCAAATGGGACCCCTGAGGAACCCCAGAGGGGACATGAAGGAAGTCAGATATGAAACCCTTGATAGAGACAGCTTGAGAGCGGTTAGTTATGTATGACTTAATCCATCTGAACAAATCGCCGTGTATTCCGGCACTCCAAAGCTTTTCCATAAGGATACTATGACTGATTTTATCGAAAGCCTTGGAGAAGTCGGAGTACACGACGTCCACCTGACACTTGTTATTGAGTGCTCTATACAAAAAATCACTAAAAGTCACAAGGTTAGACTCCACAGAGCGGCCCTTGAAAAACCCATGCTGGTTTGGGGATACATAATTTCGTATACAGAATGAGAGCTCACCGGTTACAATTTTTTCTAAGATCTTACCAAATATGCATAGCTTAGAAATGGGTCTATATTGAGAGATATCCTCCTTTCTATTGTTTTTTGGTACAGGAGTTATTAAAGCCTGCTTCCATCGTTCGGGAAAAATACCAGATGAAAGTGAACGACTAAATAAATATGTAACCGGGATAGTGAGCTCTCTAGCGCATTTACTCAATAAGATAGGATGTATTCCATCAGGTCCTGCGCCTTTGTTTATATTAACGGATTTAAGGTGCGTGAAAACAATATCAGAATTGATTTTTATAGTACTTATGCTTAAAGGAGAGTTTTTATCTACATTAAGGGGAGGGGGAGGGTTGTTCCTATTTGTGTCGGGTGGCACAAATACAGAGTTAAAGTATTTATTGAACATGTTACAGATTTCGCTACTATCGGTAAAAGTGTCATTCTCATACTTAAAAGTTTGAGGATATCCTTGGGAGTTTCGTTTAGACTTTACGTATGTCCAAAAATATTTAGGATCTGACTTGATTTTAGTTTCCGTCGCAAGGATATAGGAATCAGGGACCGGACCACCCTTTCCGCGACAAAAGCCTTTCAGTGGGCGTCCCTTAAACAAAGCTAACCCATTAAAAGACTTTCCCGTTTGAAATGCTAGCCCATTCATTTGACTACCCCTTACCGAAAAACTTAGCTAAAAATAAAGCTAGCCCTTTGCAATGGCTTACTGCTATCCTATACGCCTTGCAATCCCTTAATAAGGGTTACCCTTATCATTTAGCGCTTTTTTATAAAGCTATCCCTTTAGTAGTGTAGTGTCGTACTTGAGCCTTGCGTAAAAGAGGCATCGTAGGTATGGTTCGTTTCGTATGTAGCAGCAACGGCGTAAACAACAATAATAACAAATAAGGTCACTTCAGTCCTCACTTACGCAGTAGATTTGTAAAACAAACAAGTACAAACACTGTAAATTACGAATAAATAACAAATATTATTATCTGCAACCGGGAGTTGATCATCGATGAGGTTTATACTTTTAAGTGATTGTCTTTGGTTTTGTAACCTTGGTTGCGATGTTTTTTTTTGGTCTTGTCTTGTCAGTTGAGCGGTTTTGTTTAAAATAATATATGTGGTATACGGACAAGAAAATTGGTTTTACTATAACAATTAGGAATATAGAAGCTTCCGCTAGTGAACAGGTTTAAATAGATTGTAACAGGCCACCCCATATTCCTGATTTTTCAGTGATTCGAATAAAAAAAATACAAAATTTACGATCGTAATATACTTTTGACATTTTCTTAATTCATGTAAATTTTTATTAAATTACAATAAATAGAGTTTGCTACTGTAGTAAAAGACCTACAAGAACAAAATATGGCTCAATCGAAAATACAAAACGTGATTTGTCGGTTGGAAGATGGAAACAATTTCCACAACTGGAAATTTAGATTGGAGCTGTTAATGGAGGAGAAAGGCCTTGGTGATATAGTGGCCTGTGCTGACGTAAATGAGAAAAATAAAAAGAAGGACGCAGAAGCAAGATCGCTAATAGTACAGTGCATAGGAGAAAATTTTCTGGAAATTGTGAAAAGGTGCAAAACTGCAAAAGATATGATGAATTCTTTAGAAAATATTTTTACACGAAGAAGCATTATGAATAAATATAATTTGAAGAAGAGGTTAATCGAGTTGAAATGTGACAACAATGAAAAATTGCAAGATTTTTTCTTGAAATTTGACAAACTGGTAAGTGACATTGAAGTGATGTCAGAAATGGACGAGTCTGATAAAGTGGTACATTTGCTACTCGCGTTGCCCAGTAAATACAAGAATGTTACGACAGCCTTAGAAGCAATGAATGAAGAACTGACTTTAGAAAAGACAAAGAGGACTCTGCTTGATGCAGAAATTAGGCTGGATGACATGATTGCACCAAACCAAGATAGTGCGTTTAATATAGAGTGCTGGAACTGCAAAGGAAAAGGACACACAGCAAGATATTGTCACAAAAATGTCCAAAACAGACATAATTACGCTTTCCAACGTGGAGCTCCTGTCAGAGGTGGTGAGTTGTATAGAAGGGGTCGTGGCAGAATGCAGGGACGCAGACCGGGTGTGAATAGAGCATGTACATCGAGGGATGATGCCATAATAGTTCATGAAGAAACCACAGAGGAAGTGGGCTGCATGGTTGATGGAGAATTTAATTTAACTTGTAAGGCATTCTTTAATAAATCAATTTCCTTTGTAGTAGATTCTGGTGCATCACAAAATTTTATATCTGATCTTTATACACAATTTATGACAAACATAAAAAACTTAGAACATCCCATAAAAATTAACACCGCTAATGGTGAAAAATTGTTTGCATATCAAAGCGGCAGTTTACCAATAATATGTGGTAACGTTAAGTTTACTGTCGAGGGACTTATAGTGGCAAATTTAGCCTATAATCTTCTATCTGTACGGAAATTACTGGAAAAACCAAACGAAATCATTTTAGTAAATGAATATGCAAAAATTACCTTTTATAATGGGTCTGTTATTTGGGCATACAATAATGGCAAACTTTATACTTTACAGGGTGAAATTATAATAGAGGATGGAGTCGCCGCTATGTATTCGGCAGACGGCATGTTATGGCATAGACATTTAGAACATACCGGCTCTAAAACTTTACAAAGGTTACAGCTACCACTCAACGACAATGTATGTAATGCGTGCATGAAAGGTAAGGCAACACGGTTACCATTCAAAACGTTAGAGCGACCTAGGTCACGTCAGGTCTTAGAACTGTTACATAGTGATATAGCGGGCCCATCTAGCATTCCGACTATACAGGATGAAATCTATTTTCAAACGATAATAGATGATTTTTCCCACTTTTGTGTAGTCTTCTTGTTAAAAAGAAAATCAGAAGCAGTTGAAAACATTATTAACTACATCCGTAGATATGAAAACGAATTTGAAAAACGGTAAAAAGGATTAGATGCGATAATGGAGGTGAATACACTTGCAATGAATTACGGCAATTTTGTAACCTGAAAGGTATAGCTTTAGAATATAGTTTACCATATTCTCCTGCTAGCAATGGCGTGGCAGAACGCATGAATCGAAGTTTATATAACAAAGCAAGAACTATGCTTGTTGAAACTCAGCTACCGAAAAACTTGTGGGGTGAAGCTGTAAAATGTGCAGCTTATCAGTTAAACCGTTGCACCTCTATGGCTATTAGCTACAAAACTCCTTGTGAAATCTTATATGGGACCAGAGGCTTAAACAAACTACGTGCATTTGGTGCAAAGGCGTGGGCCTACATTTTACCTAAACCTGATAAACTTTCAGAGAGAGCCCGTGAGTGTAGAATGGTAGGATATAGCAGGACAGGGTATAATTTATGGGATCCTAACAACAACAAAATAATAGTGTCACGAGATGTGAGATTCGATGAAGACAATATATACAACGAAAGTAATCAAACTAATAAGAAGAAATATTTGAAGATTGTACTGAAGAAAATTTAAACGAGAAAAACGACGCTCCAAATGAGCATGTGATAAAAACAAGAAGAGGCAGAAGTGTTAAGCCTCCGAAAAGATTAGAAGATTATGAAACACATGTGGCTTACTGTTTGTGAACGGGTGATCCAAGTTCTTACAAGGATGCAGTTGAAAGAGGCCAAGAGTGGCAAGACGCTATAGAGAAAGAATTAAGTTCCCTTAAATGTTTGGGAACATGGGAAGAATCGACATTGCCTAAAGATAAAAAGGCTATAGATACCAAATGGGTATTCACTACTAAAAAGGATGGTACAAAAAAGGCCAGATTAGTGGCAAAAGGTTTTCAAGAAGAAACACTATTTAATGTTTATGCACCAGTAGCTCGTATGCCCACAATTCGTATGATGCTGTGCCAAGCAGTACAAAATGATATGTATATGAAACAATTAGATGTCCCAACGGCCTTTTTAAATGGTTTCTTAAAAGAAGATGTCTATATAAAACCGCCTTTGGGAGTAAAGGTTGAAAAGGGTGTTGTTTTGAAACTAAAAAGATCGCTATATGGGTTGAAACAAGCACCTAAATGCTGGAACGAAAGACTTCATTCATTTTTAACCCAGAAAGGTTTTATACAATCAAAACATGATTTTTGTTTATATGTTTTGGAAGATGTATTTTTGCTAGTTTAAGTTGATGATATAATTCTAATGTCAAAAAGTAAAATAAACCTAAATAAGTCACATGATTTCTTAAAAACTGAATTCAATGTCAAAGATCTTGGAGAGGTGAGCGCTTACTTGGGATTGGATATAGTGAGATCGTCAGAATCAATTTCAATTTCTCAAGAATCAGCAATAAATAGGTTGCTTGATAAATTCAACATGACTGATTGCAAAGGAGCGGAGACGCCAATGGAAGTAAATTTCACAACAGATGACAATGAACCCATTACCTACGATATACCATATCGTGTGCTTATAGGTAGTCTTCTATACCTAGCTACTTCAAGTAGACCTGATATTTGTTTCGCAGTATCTTTCTTAAGTAGATTTTTGGATGAGCCTACTTTATCACTGTGGAAAGCAGCTAAGCGAGTTTTGCGGTATCTAAAAGAAACGAAGTCAAAATCTCTCTTATATAAACGGGATAGCACTTGCAGCGTACTTGCCTATACCGATGCTGACTGGGCTGGCGACAAAAAAGACAGGAAAAGCGTGAGTGCTTCTGTTGTTTTCTTTGGAAACAATTTAGTGGCCTGGTTCTGTAAGAAACAAAACGTTGTCGCCTTATCAACAGCCGAAACTGAATATGTACCTGCGGCTCTAGCGTGTACAGAATTAATTTACAAGTTTTAATTTTTAATTTACAAAGGGATTGTTACAAGATTTTAACAGTCTCTCAAGTTCTATGTTACTTGTAGATAATCAAAGTGCGATTAAGTTAATGGAGTCAAATGAAAATAGTAAGAGGTCAAAGCATATTGATATAAAATACCATTTCATCAAGGATTTAATTAGTAAACGAGATATAATTGTGAAATATGTGAGCACGAATGAAAACGTAGCAGATATTTTGACAAAGGCTTTAGGAAAACTGAAGCACAATTATTTTGTACACAAACTAGGCTTTAATTGAATGGTTTCTTTATATGACTGTTTAGACAATGTTGCGATAATGAGATATAATGATTATTGTCATTCTCAATTTCAACAACTTGTGATTGTGTGATACTTAGTAAACTAAAATGACTAAAGTTTTTGAAATTGAGGGGGGGTAGAGATTGTTAAATGAAAACTTAATATATTGATAATTTGTTTATGATATTTTCTTTCCTGGTTTGTTAAATGAAAACATAAGTGTTGATATTTTGTTTACTTGTTGTGTTCTCTATTGTTTCCTATTTTATGACAATCCTTATTCTGTGGTAAATTAGAATTGAGGGGGATGATGAGGTTTATACTTTTATGTGATTGTCTTTGGTTTTGTAACCTTGGTTGCGATGTTTTTTTTGGTCTTGTCTTGTCAGTTGAGCGGTTTTGTTTAAAATAATACATGTGGTATACGGACAAGAAAAGTGGTTTTACTTTATCAATTAGGAATATAGAAGCTTTCGCTAGTGAACAGGTTTAAATAGATTGTAAGAATCATAACATTGGCACGTGTCTAAGACTAAAGAAAAAACGATGCACCCGACCCGCGCAAAGCGGCAACAGCCAACCACAATCACAACTCTTTGCCATTGAAAATTGGACCGTATTTCAAGTTGAAATTTTCACCTGAAGAAAGCGACTTCGCGCGGTGCGCGCGCGAATATCAAAGAACGCCGCCGCCTGCCAGTGCCGCCACCGACAATCGCTTACTATTGGATTGTGTACTTTATGAACAAGGTAGACGGTTTAATTTAGCACGCTTTATGCTAAAAGGGAAGCCTTTTATAAGGCTAACCCTTATAAGCGATATGCAAGGTGTTGGTGAGCGGATGATAAGGGTTTCGTAAGGGTATTGGGATACCGATTGCTCAAATAGGTTAGCGTTTATATAAGGGCTTTAAAAGCAAAATGAAAGGGTTTCGTCGGGCAAAGGGTATGGTGAGTTAAGTCTTATGCAAAACCCATACAAAACCCCTAATAAGGGATAGCGGGCCGGTCCCTGATAGGAATCGTAACAGACCTTCTCTAAATCTTTTGTTTGGCGCCTGATAGACGAGAATTCATTGTAATAAGAGGACTCCCCATACTTTTTCCATTTTTTGTGAAGCTTACGTTTCTCTGTCATAAGTTTTATTAACTGTTTCGAAAACCAAGGAGGGTAACGACCGGCAAAGGATAGCTTTTTGGTAGGAACGTGAAGATCTATAAGATTATTTAAAACATGTAGCGTGGGGGCGCTCAAAAAAAGGTGAGACCAAATAAAAATCAGTTTTAGTTCAGCAGTTACAAAACGTAATACAAAAAAAAAACTAGCGTCCCCGTAGACAATAATTCCTCTAGCGTGAGGTGGGGGGGGAAAATCACTCTCTGGTATAGCGCGCGGGCGCGCGAACTTCACGACCGCGGCGGGAGCGCGCAACATATCCGTCGCGTAAACAAACACCGGCCGAGCCAATAGGTGGCGCTACATACTCCCCCTCCAAGCCGCCAACACGGCTCGTGGGTGGCTTGGCAACAATGCCCATATTTAGGTTAGTTTTTGGCCTACCCCTGGGTCTATGAGGTTGCACAGGTCGGACGATATCGCCTGGAGTGGACACAAAAGGTGTGAGATCATGAGTATGAAACTTATCAACTACAGCCTGGGTGACACGATCTGAAACACAAAAGGTAGTAGGACTGAACACTTTCGAAATAAGGTAGGGACCGTCACGTTTAGGCATAAACTTCTTGGTCTTTCCTTGACTCGCGTTACTATGATGATGAGAAGCCAGCAGCACTAAGTCGCCTACTTGATACTGCTTCGAAGGGCGACGTTTATCGTCTGCATCCTCCTTACGCCGGTCTTGCCGTTTTTCTGCTTTCTCTTTTACCTCTGTTGGGGTTGCGGGTGTGCATGGGATTGTTAAAGTCTCAAAAGTTGTTAGAAAGTTTATTGTTCAAAGGGTCACTACAATAGACTATGTTAACTAAATACTATAAGAATGTTAGCAAATGATTTGCAATAAATGTTAAATGTTAAGTGAATGCCCGGTCGCGACGGAGTCGAAAAGTGCACTACTTTATAAAACTACTGCGCCGCCAAATTAGCAGCGCAGCGGCTCGCGTCTGACGTCACAATGTTTGGTGCAGTTGTACTGCACCGAACATCTTGCCGGGCACAAAGATGAAATGGTTGAACTACTAAGCGATGATACAAGGTGATAATAATTTTGCATATTTATCTATCTTAGTGTCTTTTACGGTTCGATTAACACATGTCACATAATTGAGTCATCTCTGAAAGCAAGCTTTTTCAACACTGGGGTTGTGCTCCTCTCAACTGTTTGTTTCACACACTCGTCAGATTGTATTCGCGCACTAGCACTACTTGCTTCACTAAACTGACGAGGCTGGCGCGCCGCAGGTTGCGGGGCCGCCGACGTCGCTGCCGCTGTCTCCAGAACTGCTGCTCCTTGCTTCCGGGATCGCCCTCGCCGACACATCCCGATTAGCAGCAGAATTATTACTACACCCCATATGCTGTATATCGAGGTGTAATGGTGGATGTCATGACCAGTGACTTCTTCAGATAAGGGTTGTTCCTGTGTCATAATCTTAATTTTATGTTCAATTTCTCTCATTAATTGTTTGTTATCATCATTTGTCTGAGTCTCGTTTGAGAACTTGTTAATTGTTATGTTTATGACTCTATTGATTGGTGCTATTTCCGGAATTCCATATTCTGGTGTTAAATGAATCGTACTCTCTTGTTTTTTATGAGTATAAATTGTCATATTATCTATTTTTATCACGCAACCTTCCGGTATGTTTACAATGTTTGCTTTAGTCATCGGATGCGCCGTAACTTGATCCTTGCATATCGTTCGTAGTTGGCATAGGTCGCAACAAAAATGGAAGTATTGGTTTACCTTTGATAAATTTATCCACTTGTTCTGACATTCGGTGATACTTGTTTTACATTGACTAATTTGCGTTGCGTCTTTAACGCAAAGGTCGTGGTCAGCTTTTAAGTTGTATATAGGGGTTTTTAGTTCACATAGTAATGTTAACAAATCTCGTGGCACACAATGTTCTATCTCGGTAGGGGTTACAGTTAGGTATGTTTCTTTTCTCAAGTTTATCGCAACGTGATTCTTAATAGGTTTCACACTAATCATATTTCTTCCTTGTTGATGTGAGACTACTAGAATGTTATAAAGCTCATAGTTCTCTCTACTGATTAACGGGATTTTTATCTCAAAAAGAGTATACTGTTGCGTCACCACGCCCTTAGTTTTCAACAGGTGATAGATGCTCTGCATGTTTGTTTGGATGTTGTCAACTGGAAGGGCGAGTTCTTTATCCAGTTGGCTGGAAATTATACTCAGTTGTCTTTGGAGTTGGTTTGGGCTTATTAGAGTGGTGCTGATTTTGCCGTTGTAAATGTTTGTGATAGTGTCTAAGAGGGTATCTTGGAGGCTTCTTAACTGAGTAAGTATGTTGTTTGCGGCCATAGCGGTTAGTGTAAATTCAGCTATAAATTCAATCTCATTTATCTGTCTTGCTAGTTTATAGTTATTTGCTTCTAACTGCATTAGATGTTGGTTAATAATCTTGTGTTGTTTCTGCATCGTTTCTTCCGTTCTTTTTAGTAAATTATACTCCGCTTCTACGATGGACGTTTGGTTCTTCCACAGGCGCTCTAAGTGTTTTTCATTTGCTCTAACTAGTGAAATGTCTTTCTCGTATTGTTCTGCAAAGCGGTCGTCTAGCACTCCGAATAGGCTACTTGCGATGTTTCCGATGCCATTAATAAGTCCCCTTTTCCTTCGAGCACGTGCGGTTTCATGTTCATTCAGTAACGCTAGGTTGTTATGATCAAGTTCATTGTAGGCATGACGTAACTGTAACATGATCACTTCGCAGTGACTCAACTCTTTAATTGATTTACATATGATATCTAACTGTTGATGATATTTCTTATAGGCCGCAATGCCTTCCCAATAGGGGTTCATATCGTAGTATGTTATTATCTTCCATTCATCTCTCACGATTTGTATGTTAGAAATTTTGTCAAAATAGAATGCTTGATCTTTTGGTATGGGTGTTGCTTGCAAACTGCTTCCCGGTGAAATTATGCTCGCGAAGTAAATGACCATCATTGCCAGTGTTACAAAATTAGAGCGTCGGTTACTCTGTGTCTCCAATTTCTTCCTTTCTTGTTTGTCATAGATTGTTTGTTTTTCTTCTTTTTGCAATGGCAAAATAGATAATTTTATTACTGGTCGTTTAACAATACCATTTTTTGTTTTCAGGGTCACCACTCGAACGTAGCCGTCTTTGCCTGGATGGGTTTCAATAACTCTTCCTAGGGCCCATTTCCCAGGCGGCAGGTTGTCTTCATGGATGACCACTAACTCTCCCATCTCTATGTTTTGTTGTCCTTGTTGCCATTTTCTTCGCGCAGTCAGTTGGCTTAAATACTCTGTTCTCCATCGCTTCCATATTTCTTGAAATAGGTTTTGATTCAAATGCCATCGTGTGCGAGCGTCTTCATGTGTTTCAATGATGGTAAGTCCAGCTCTTCCTGTTAGAAAATGTGCGGGTGTTAAAAAGTCTAGGTTTTCGACATCGTCATTTAAGGCACACAATGGACGTGAATTTAGGCAAGCTTCAATTTGTGCTAACAGCGTGGCGTATTCCTCAAACGTCAGCTTCTGCTCTCCTACGACTCGTGTTAGGTGATGTTTTAGACTACGTACGCTTCTTTCCCATAAACCTCTAGCACTTGGCCATGCTGGTGCATTGAAATGCCACTCAATGTTCATTCCTGTTATTTCCGTCAAAAAGTTTTCGTCAAAAATCTGTTGAATTTCTTGTTGCATACTCCTATTGGCTCCGACGAAGTTGGTCCCATTATCACTGTAGATATGACAAGGCGCTCCTCTTCTGGCTGCCATTCTCTTGAGTGCCGCTAAGAAGGCTGCACTTGTCAATTCCGTTACCAACTCAAGATGTACGGCCTTGGTCACCATACACACGAAGACCGCTACATACCCTTTGTATGTTCTTGCTCCTCTTCCTTTGTTCGCTTTGATGTTAATAAACCCCGTGTAATCTACTCCTGAATGTTCGAACGGCTTTGCAGGGTTGCATCTCGCCGATGGCAAATCGCCCATTAGCTGGGATTGTTTATTTCTTTCTTGTTTGCGGCACGTCACGCATTTTCTAAGTTCTTTCTTCACAGTGTTATATCCTCCAGGAATCCAGTATTCCTGTCTCAATGTTCCCAAAGTCAACGTTGGACCACCATGAAATGTTAACTTATGTGCTTGTTCGATAAGCAGAGTGGCTAACCGAGAATTCTTCGGTATAATTTTTGGGTGTTTCATCTCTTCGTTCATTGCTGCTTTATTAAGACGACCGCGTACTCGTAGAATGTTTCGAGAGTCAATGAATGGATTTAATTCTTTTATGTTACTTTTCGGATGCACGCAGTTGTACTTGCGTAAGTGTTCTAGATCCGACTCAAGTTCACTCTGTTGCACGTTTTTAATTATTGTTAACTTTGCTTTTCGCAGCTCGTGTAACGTGAGATAGCTCGGACGTTGTTGTTTACGATGCGGGGTCATTGTTCGTAGTATCCATGCGACGATTCGTGTCACTTTAATAATGGAACTGTGTTTTTGCAGTAATTCTCCTACAATACTATCATTTTTGTTGCTTTGTTGTACCACGGTTGACTGAGCTAATTTCTTATCTTGTTCCGTTTCGTATTCTTGATGTTGAAGCTTTTCAGGTGTAAAGTTTGGTAGCCAGGTCGGCCCTTTGGTCCATAAGGCTTGTTTTTCTATCAATTGGGTCGCATAGATGCCTCTACTCGCCGCGTCGGCAGGGTTCTCGCTTGTTTTCACATAACTCCATTGTTCCTTTGGCATGCTTTGCGTAATTTGCCTCACTCTGTTCGAGACGAAGGGTTTCCAGCGTCCTGGGTCACCCTGTAGCCACCCTAAGACCACTTTTGAGTCAGTCCAGCCATACGTTTCAATTTCATGTTCATACAGTGCTTGTTTAATTTTGTCTATGAGTTTCGAGAGTAAGTAAGCTCCACTTAACTCCAACCTTGGTAATGTTAGTGTCTTTTTAAGAGGGACTAGTTTTGTTTTGGCAGCGACCAAAACAATGTGCTGTTCATTTTTGATACGAGCGTATACAACTGCCGCGTAGGCTACTGTCGATGCGTCACAGAACCCATGCAACTCGATGACGTCATGTTCTTGGCTATTTATCCATCGTGGAATTTCATAGTCATTGATTTTGTTAAAATCTGTTTGCAGCTTTATCCACTCTTTTTTGATTTCATCTGGGACCTCTTCATCCCATTGAACTTTTGCTCTCCATAACTTTTGAAACAATAGTTTGAGTTTAGTAACGAGTGGCGCTAGCCACCCTAGGGGGTCAAAGATCTTCGATATTTCTGATAACAGGATTCGTTTTGTTACCTTTATTTGATCGCTCGTTTCGACTTTAAACGTAAACTTATCTTCTGATGGTTTCCAGCATAATCCTAGTGTTTTTGAAATGTCTTCGGTTTTGAAGTTAAAAAGAACGTTATTGTTATTGCGATCATCAGTTATATTTTCTAATAGCTCTGGATGGTTTGATGACCACTTTCTTAAATTGAACCCTCCCTTTTGCAGTAGTAGTTTTAAATCGTCAATTGTTTTCTTACCTTGCCGTAGTGTATACGCTCTGTGGAGCAAGTCATCCATATAGAATGATGTTTCTAGTATTTTTGCAGCTTCGGGAAAATTGTTACGCTCATCCGCTGCTAATCTTTTCAAAGTCATCATCGCCAAGAAAGGAGCGGCCTTTGTTCCATAAGTTACGGTCATTAATTGAAATGACTGTAATGGTTGTTCTGGTGATTCTCTCCAGACTATAGTTTGTAGTGCTGCGTCATCTTTATGTATTGCTATCTGCCTGTACATCTTCTCAATATCTGCTGTGTAAACATATGGGTATTGACGCCACTTTAGAAGCAGTGATTGAAGGTCTTGTTGCAAGTTTGGGCCTTTGACCATGAGATCATTGAGAGACCACCCTGTCGATGTTTTACTTGATGCATTAAAAACTACTCTATATTGTGTAGTTATAGATTCAGGTCGCTCAATTCCATGATAAGGTACATAATTTTCAATTCTGTTTCTGTCAGTGTTTACTGGTTGCATATGTTGTAAATCTGAGTACTCCTTCATAAATAATTTAAAGGCCTCTGCTAGCTTCTGTTGTCTTTCCATTTTTCGTTCTAGACTCCGAAATTGGGCAACAGCCTTTTGTTTTGAGCTTCCAAGTTTTTTCTCAAAGCCCTGTTTCATAGGAAGTCGCACCTCGTATCTCCCTTCTTCACTTCGTGTGGTTGTGTCTTGGAACCATTTGACGCAGTCCCTTTCTTCCGAGGACAAGTCTCCTTCTTCATTTATATCCTCCACCTCCCAAAATTGTTGAATGTCTTCAATGTTGTTGATAATTACGTTGCAAAAAAATGTTTCAGCGCTTCCACACAGCATCCAGCCTAACTGCGTCTGTTGAGCCAATGGCTGAGATGCGTTCTCACCTTTCAAAATTCCGTTCATAATAATGTTAGTATAGATTTCAGCTCCTAACAATAAATCTACCGGGCGACTGATGTAGAACTCAGGATCTGCTAAGGTAATGTTTTGTATGTTTGACCATGACGGTTTCGGGAATGTTTTGTTTGGTAGATTTTTTATTAGATTGTTCATAATAATTACTTCTGTTGTGAAAGTGTAGTCGTTATGTCTCGACTCGCATTGAATGTTGATTTTCCCTTTGCAGTTGTTTTCTTGTTGACCGACTCCAAATATTACGCCTTTACATTTCTCTCGCTTGAGTTTCAGGACTTGAGCAGCATTTTCAGATATTAAAGAGATTTGTGAGCCTTGGTCAATCAAAGCTCTCATAACGTGATAGGTTCCGTCATCCCCCATTACTTTTAACTGGGCTGTTGCTAATAAAATCTCCGAATACTTTTTGTCTTGTGATCGCGAAACATGCGTTGTGCTAGCTACACGTTCTCGGGGTGTCGATGTCATTCCTCGGCCTGACCTAGATTTTTCTATCGCCTCGTGTAAAATAGTATTATGTGCAGCTTGACAATTGCGACATTTCTTTGTTGAATTGCATTCTTTTCCGTTATGTGAGAATAGGCAGTTTACGCAAAGTTTCAATCTATTTACTGTATTTAATTTAGCTTCATTCGGCATTTGTAAAAAGAACTTGCAATTGTAAATTCCGTGATCATATTTACACAATGGGCATTTGAAACCCGAGACGTGGAATGATTTCGCAACTGATGTGTTTCCGTTCTCGTTTCTATGGTTGTTAAAATTGTTGAAAGATTTTCGTGTGTTGGATGAATGTTGAATGTTCGGCTTCTGAGGAGCATCTTGCTTGCGTCGAGAGGATGTTTCTAGGGTAGTAAACTTGCTTTCCAAGAAATCTAAAAGCTCTTGCAGGACGGGCATTTCTTTTGAGTTCTTTAGTGATTCTAGATAGTCCGTGTATGTTTCAGAATCCAGCTTCTGACACAAAATGTGCACCAAAATAGGATCCCATGTTGTTGTATCTACTCCTATGTTTTTTATAGCGTTGAGAGTTTCAATAGAAACATCGTGGATCCTCTTAATTTGAGACATGGAGTTCGGATGTATGTTGGCTAGTCCGAATAAAATGTTCATATGAGATGTAAATATAAGCTTCTTGTTGTTATAGCGATGGTTAAGTATCTCCCAACTTGTTAAATAATTTTCTGAGGAAATGGATAAATGTTGAATTAATCTCTCGGCTTCTCCTTTAATCTTCGCCTTTAAAAACTGCATCCTCTGAGCATTCGAGAGAGTTGGGTTGTTGTGAATAGCCTCGGTAAATAAGTCTTTGAACGAAACCCATTGATTATAGTTACCGCTAAACACTGGAATCTCCAGTATGGGAGTCACCTTCTCCCGGTGCGATACGGACCACATCTTTTTGTTTATGTTTTTCTTCAAATTGTTGAATTGATTCTCATATTTAGTAAAACTTGCTTCATATGCCAAGTTTTTTCCGTTTAGCTCACTATCGATCTCTAAATGCAGAGTGTCGATCATGGACCACCGATTTCCCAATGTTCTGAGCGCGTCTTCATACTCCCATTTGTCCGAGAGGGCTTCAATGTCGATGTTCGCGACAGTTCTCTCAAAGGCTCGGAAGTTGGCTTCTTGTTTTCGCAGTGATTCATCAATCCTACTAAATACCCCCTGACTTCGGCGACGATCTTCCTCATCCTCCTGTTGTGACCACCTCTGACCACCCACTGATCCTTGCTGAGATGTGCCTGGCTGTCGTTTGTCGCTCTCTTGATCTTCAACCTTCTGTTCACTCCTTGACTCCTGGCTTGTCAGATTTGCCTTTAACTGTTGGTACCCATCGTTGATTAACTGTTTTAGGTTAACGTAAACCTCTTTTGTCTGGTCATAGCACCTGTTCGTGAAATAGGGATCTGCTTGACTTACTTCCATACACAAGCGATCATGATTAAACTGGAATTCGTTCCATAACTCCTCCAACTTATTCCACTGCCGTTTAAAATACTCTTCATTAGCTTTCCTGTCAGCTCCATCCTTTTTGAAATTACTCAAACTCTTCTTAATTTCTTCTGCTAAAGGATACTGATTCTCCACATTCACCATAATGTTAGATTAAGTTATAAAAAGGACAGATCTTACTTGAATGATCTCCAACGTCGCCTCTGTTGACTTAGCTTTCTGTTGATGTTTCGCTGATGTTCCAACACCGCAATCCAATATCCACTGCACACCTTGCACTTCGCCAATGTTCTACCAGTTCATAACACTTCACCCGCTAACCGATAACCGATATAACGCGCGAAGTCCTGTGTTCGAAGGACCAATGTTGGGGTTGCGGGTGTGCATGGGATTGTTAAAGTCTCAAAAGTTGTTAGAAAGTTTATTGTTCAAAGGGTCACTACAATAGACTATGTTAACTAAATACTATAAGAATGTTAGCAAATGATTTGCAATAAATGTTAAATGTTAAGTGAATGCCCGGTCGCGACGGAGTCGAAAAGTGCACTACTTTATAAAACTACTGCGCCGCCAAATTAGCAGCGCAGCGGCTCGCGTCTGACGTCACAATGTTTGGTGCAGTTGTACTGCACCGAACAACCTCTTCCCATCGATTAATGAAGTCAGTAAGGTAGGGCGTTATCTGAGGCACGTAGTTGTCCTTCGACAATATGCTGCGTAGATCACGTCCAGCTTCGAATGGCGTCCTCATTTCGCGCGCGAACATTAAGTAAGCCGGGCTGCGACCAGTGCTGGAACAGTTTGCACTATTCAACGCGAAGCGAACTTGAGGCAGGTATACCGGCCATGACCGATGATTTTCTTGAACGAGAATAGAGAGTAAAGTCTTCAGATCTCGATTTTTTCGTTCTGCCGGGTTGGCTTCGGCATGGAACAAGGGTATAAGGTTCTGTTTGATACCCAATATATGCATCACCTGCTGCATGACGGCAGACACGAACTGGACACCGTTATCTGATACTATCCGGCGAACGAACCCGTAGCGTAAGAAATATTCTTCAATAAGAAGCTTCCCACATACCTCAGCTGTTGCCTCATTCAGAGCGAACAGCTCAATCCATCGAGTGGCGGTATCCTCGATGAGAAATATCCAACGCGCTCCCCCTATCCCTTCAGGTAGCGGTCCGAACAGGTCCATCGCCAGAACTTTTCCTCGCTGGTTCAGCACGGGCGTTTGCAACAACCCTGGTGGTTTGGTGTTGGAAGGTTTATACTTTTGGCACTGCACGCAAGACTTGATGTACTCCATAACAAATCGGCGCATACCCGGGAAGTAGTATAGACGACGGAGACTGCAGCGTACGCTCGACTCCCTGGTGTCCCGCAGTGGGCGCGTCGTGACGCTCCTTGCCGACAGTGTCCCGCATGGACGCCGGAACCACCAGCTGCGCCTCCTCAACGTCTGCGTCCGCGTCGTACTTGTAGAGCACACCTTGCGTCATCACGAAGCCGCGATCAGCCCAGCGAAGGTTCGCCAGCTCGTCGTTGCTCTCGATGTCGTGGATAATCTTCGCAAGATCTGGATCTTCGACTTGCTTCTGTCGCAGGTCCGACGGACTCGTTGTAGGCATGTCCACCAGGACGGAACAAATGCCACAGTCACCCTTTGTATCTTCATCACAAATAGGACGGCTGAGGGTGTCGGCGACAACATTGGCTTTACCAGGGGTGTACTGGTACTGAATATTGAAGCTCTGCAGTTTCAGCGCCCACCGAGTAAGACGTCCGCACGGAGATTTGAGAGTCAAAAGCCACTTGAGAGGCTGATGGTCACTTATTACAGTGACAGGGTGCCCATCTAAATAACCTCGAAAACGCTCCACAGCCCACACAACAGCCAAGGCTTCTCTCTCAGTGGTGGTGTAATTTCTCTCTGCTGATGTCAACAATCTGCTGGCGTACTCCAAGGGACGTTCCTCGTTACCTTCTCCCTGAAGCAGAACAGCACCCAGCGCGTAGTTGCTTGCATCAGTTCTTAGCACAAAAGGTAGCTGATAATCGGCCTGGATCAGCACCGGAGCAGTCGTGAGGAGGCGCTTGAGCTCGTTGAAAGCGTGAGATTGGCTGGATCCCCACTCCCAAGTCTGGTTTTTCCTCGTTAACTTCGTGAGAGATTCTGCAACATGCGAGAACCTAGGTATGAATTTTCTATACCAGGAACAGGTCTGCAAGAAGGTCTTCAAGTGCTTGAGATTGGCGGGTTCCTTCATGGTCAGAATAGCCGCAATCTTCGTTTCATCTGGTTTGATTCCAGCTGGAGTAATAAGGTGACCGAGGTACTTAATTTCTTCCCGGACAAAACAACATTTTTCCCTATTTGCCCGCAAGTTGAATTTATGTAGACGGTCGAAAACTTTCTGCAGGTCCTCCAGATGCTTGTCAAAATCTTCAGAAATGACTAGGAGATCGTCAAGGTAGCAGAGCAGGGTGGTATCACGCAGAGAGGAATCAGCTCGGAATCGATCCATTAACCGCTGGAACGTCGCAGGACTATTCTTCAGACCGAATGGCATTTTTGTGAAACGGTAAGTACCCAGTTGTGTTATGAAGCTTGTTTTATCTCGATCACACTCGGCGACGCTCACCTGCCAGTAACTAGAGCGCAGGTCAATTGAGCTAATATAGCAACCTCTCTTAGTCGACTGTAGCAGCTCATCGATAAGCGGGAGTGGATAGGTATCCGACTTCGTGACGGCATTCAAGCGACGGTAGTCGACGCAGAAACGGTAGGTACCATCTTTTTTTGGGATGAGAACCACAGGCGCAGCCCATGCTGACTCGCACTCCTCCACCACACCATCTAGCAACATCTTGTCCAACTCCTGCTTCAGTATCTCTTTCTTTGCCGGAGTGAGGCGGTATGGGGGCACAGCAATAGGAGGATGTTCACCCGTATCAATCCTGTGCTCAGCATAAGGGGTGATTTCTCCTCCTTGCCGGAAGATAGTATCATTTGCTTGGAGTAATCTGGCCAGCTTATCACGGTGGTCTTTGCTCAGCATGACACCTTCATCCTTCTTCAGAAAGTCAGCAGAGCAGATGGAGCGCTGTACTTGTGAAGTTGGCTCGAGGTGCAGGCAGAAAGCTTTCTTAGGCTCACCTGAAAAATGCCACATCTTAGTTTTTAGATCTAATACAACTCCAGCAAAATGCAGAAAATCTATCCCAAGTAGAGTTTCATTTCCTTGTGACTGAGGAAAAATCAAAAAGTTTGTTTTAATGACTTTGTTTTTGATTCTCACCTCGACATCTCGAGCTTCCATAATGTTCCTGGTGCAAACCTGGCCATCAGCAAGCTTAACAGTGCGCACGGAGGACGTCATCGGGTATGCCTTCGCCTTAAGAACAGCATACAACGTTTGGCCGGCGACAGACTGTCGAGCGGCAGTATCCACCAATGCACTGCCGTTTATACCTAAAACTTGCACATGAAAAATAGGCCGTAAAGGCTGACATAAAAGGATTGATTCATTTTCAATATTAGATGTCACAGAAACCTCTAAAACCTTATTTATAGGACACAAACTTCGAGGCAGATCCATACTCAGATTTCGATCCATATTTTCCTTACGTACCGTATCTATGTTATCGTTATCAATGACCTTGACCTGCCCTGACCTAATCATAGACCCAGCTGTAGTACAATTGCTACCATTGCAGTGAGACAGAGGCGAAACACTGCTTAAATCACCAACGGAGTCACCGTGGGGGCCAGAGGAGGAGAATATATCGTCATTGCACACAATTTCGTTTCGAAAATTTGAGGTTATGTTGTTGGCAATGTTATGATTCTTATCAGATTTACAATCAGAACTACTCATACCTTGGCTCAGCTCAGTGATTGCATTAAAGGATACGGGGTTGCAGACGGTGCACTGCGACCGAATTACTCCTGGGGCGCCGCAGCCGTAACACGATAAAACGGAGTTCGTATCACTTTTCAGTTTTAATTTGTCACAGTCTTCGCGTACATGTCCCGTACGTTTACAGTACACACAAAACTGTCTATTCACGTTAGCACTAGACGTAGATTCACGTCGAGGTTCGCTCGGAGCCGCCGGCGCGGCGGGCGTGGATGCGAATGGCGCGGCTCGCGAGCTCGACGGGCGCTGCGGCGCGTACGCGAACGGCGAGGCGGACGCGGCGCGGGCGGCGGCCGGCGCGGCGAGAACGGAGCCGGAGGCGCGCGGCGCGCGCGATGTCGAAGCTGCGGCGGCGCTCCTCGGGGCATCCACGGAGTCCTCGATCTGTCGAGCACGTTGCAGCAGTTCGGAAAAACTCTTAACTTCCTCGCGGCGTAATCTTTTACGGATATTATTGTGTAGGAGGCTGTAGATCATGTCTAATTGAACCTTCTCGCTGAGATCGCCGGTAGGTATGCGGGCGAGCAGCGCTCGGGCTTTAGCAACGAAGATGTCGGTTTTTTCTTGTGAACCTTGTTCCGTAGCAAACAATATTCTGTATATCTTGGGGGGAGGGCGGCGGTCGCCAAAGGCGCTTCGCAGACTTTCGATAGCTTCGGTCCAGGACGTTATCTGCGGCTTGACGCCCTGCCACCACGTCGCCGCTTCATGCGTGAGCAACATGGACAGGCCGCGCAGCGCGTTGCTATTGGACACGTGGGCGCACTCTTTGTAGCTCTCCACGGCGTCTATGAACCCCTCCAAGGATTCGTTCGGCGCTCCGCTATAGCTCTGTTTGCAGCGTGAAAAATCGCCTGATGGGCCCTCAAGGCCGCTCGTGAAAGTCGGAGACGACGTCATCCGTGGTACTGCTGAATCGCTTACTTTACTGATTAGTTTTTCGAAAGCTTCCATCTGCGATCGCTGCAGCGTCTCAAACATTGCCGTGACGTGACCAGAGCTCCATTCGTCGCGGGCTTCTGTGCCGTCGGCGTCGTCGAGCGACTTATTCCTGCGCGTGCGAGGCATGATGCGAGCGTCATAAAAACTGAGATAAGATGCGGCTTTTCTTAGGGTCGTGCCGCAAGTTGGGCAGCCAGTGTAGCGTGGGGGCGCTCAAAAAAAGGTGAGACCAAATAAAAATCAGTTTTAGTTCAGCAGTTACAAAATGTAATACAAAAAAAAAACTAGCGTCCCCGTAGACAATAATTCCTCTAGCGTGAGGTGGGGGGGGGGAAATCACTCTCTGGTATAGCGCGCGGGCGCGCGAACTTCACGACCGCGGCGGGAGCGCGCAACATATCCGTCGCGTAAACAAACACCGGCCGAGCCAATAGGTGGCGCTACAAACATTATAAAATAATTCAACCTGAGCTTCCAGCCCGTCACATTTTTTAAATTCTTTACACCAATCGAAGTCCGAAAGTCCCATTCTGATGGCCTCAAAGTCAGAGTGATGAAAGATCCTTTTGTACGTAGCGGCATTAGGAACAAACGATGATGAGTACGTTACACGAAGATCTATGTTAAGAGAGGGGTGATGGGTATCCTCTGGCGTAAGCGGATGTGGGCATCGAGAAATTTCACATAAAGCATTGCTAAAAGCCAGATCAAGAAGCCTGTCATTATTATTGGGAATACAATTGTATTGATTTAATTGTGATAAGTTCATGAAATCCGCTACTAATGTCGCGGGGTAGTCATCATTAGTAATGATACTCAAACCGTTCGTGTCAGGTTCAGAAAACCAGCACGCATTTGTGACATTAAAGTCACCTACTATTAAATAAATGTCATTCGGGTATTTATCACATACCTCAGTAACTCTGTGAAATAATGAAGATAATAGATTGACATGGTTCGGTCCATGAGGGATATAAGCACAGACAACATGGAGATAAGATGATGATTGACCGCGACTAGAGGCGCGCGGAGCGCTCGCCGGTCTCGTAGGAATGCTCACCCACAGCTCGTCGGCTGGGGGCGGCGCCGCTAAGTCGAGTCTCAACTCGGGGCGCAGCGCGCCGCGCACCGCCACCGCCACACCGCCTCCGCGAGATAAACCGCTCGCACAAGCGTTACGATCCCCTCTAAAAACCGTAAAACTGGAGTCGAAGTATTCTGAACTGCAAAATGAGTCATTAAGCCAAGTTTCGGTTATACATATAATATCATAGGAACAATTAACGATATTTGTAAAGAACTCATTTGATTTGGTCCTCAGACCCCTCACGTTTTGGTAGTAAAACGAGATATTTAAGTTAGCTGCGAATTCTGTTAAATAGTGATAATGTGAACCGAACAACAATGCACGCACAAACTATAATGCAAACATGAAACAACCCGCCCGTAACGAGCCGGAATTTGAAGTAAACAACTGTTGTCTCAGATACAAAAGTGATCTTAATATAGCTCAACATAAAATTGAAATTAGCACGTCTCAAAGAAATAATTTGTATAATAATAAAAATGAACGATTCCGTAAATGAACAATAACGCACTCTGCTAGAGAATAGTCACTTCGATAACTTTTTGAGGTCACTCTCGCTAGCAATTAGAACCGGCTTTTGATCTTCGCTTTTGAGAACTAGGATTTTGCAGTCTCTTATAAAAACCTTCTTGAAGCCGTGTTCGGTAGAAATTTTTCTCACGTCGCGGAGGAGCAATTTGTTTTCTGGCGTTAAGTGCTCACCGATATATACAGTATTTGCTGGCCCATGGAAACCCAGGTCAGCCGTGGTGACGCCTCGCCTAGCCCTCACCGCTGACAGCAGCTCATCCTTGCGCCTCCGCTGTGTGAACTTGATGATAACGTTGGGAATATTCGAGACGCTGCGCTGCGTACCCTCGCTAGAAGTAGAATTCGCGAAGCGGCGCACACGATGTATGGTGTCGACATCCCCAGGCAATAATGCAAACCCCACTCTAATGCATATCGCGTGCAAAATGCTATTCAGGTTTTCACTTTTCTGTTGTGGAATACCTGCGATTTCGAGGTTATTAATACGGTCCTGCTGCTCCTTTTGAGATAACTGGGAGCGCAACCGAGCAATAGTGGACGACATCTCCTGTACTCGCTCAACCAGTTCATCGTGCCCGGATTTTAGAGATTCTACGTTCTGTAAACGCTGATCGAACGAAGCCAACTTCTCGTTTATGTCACGTACATCATTTTTAACTTGTGTGATCTCATGCTTGAGGTCATTCCGGGTTTCCCGGAGCTCGTGAAGAATAGTGGAAAGAGATATTTCTTCGACCTGTATATTTCTTTCAGGGACGGGTGAAGCTCGGCACCGTGAACACCGCCATGCTTTTTTCTTGTCAACGTCCCACTTTCTAAAAACAGATTCCCTTATCCCGGCACACTCAAAATGATGATAACAATTACACTGCTGACACTGAACTCCGTCAGAGACCAAGTCCGAACACTTAACACAGCTGCTGCTCATAGTTGCTAACGAATGTGAAGTGAGGAGATTATTAAAGATATAGGTAGGTGGGTAACCACATAGGAGCAATGCGCGATGCGTTCGCTCGCTACCGCTCCCGAACGAGAATGAATGAATTTTAAATTTATTTTGTAATTAAATGATTAATCAATAAATAAATACCATTGTTCCACTTATGCCACTAACTTAGGGCAGAAAGGATTAATTACCACAATAAAGGCCACTAAATACAATATTAAAATCACATTTTGTTAGACACAATGAGTGTTTTCTGTCAAAAATGAACCTTTTTATGGCTAATTAAATGTAAACAAAAACTACTTAACTTTTAACCATCAAGTATCCTTACCTTCACTATCAGCTGCAATAATAATAATGGTCCCATCATCACCATCAGCTATTTCACTGTCTTCCTCAGCTTTTACCTCTAACCACAAGTCTTTATCGCTGAAGTCTTCACTATAGACAGCTCCACTATGCAAAGTCTCTACTGCACCGTCACATTCATTTTTTACTTGTAAAAGGCTGGTTTCAGCATCTTTGCACTGTGTCCTGAATTTCAGGGAGGCGTTTGAAAAGTTGATGCAGCGCGCGCACATCTGCTGTGGCAGTCCATCATCTACAGCCACCTGAAAAGAAATGTTATTTCAAATGCTACACCTGGATCCTGTAACAGAGGGACTCCTGGCACAGGATCCAGAGGCCGGTTTTATATGTTTAAGTAAGTACTTAATAATTTATTGAATCAGGCGTTACTTTGCGGAGGTCCATATTTATGAACTAAAAAACAATTACTTTGCTCACCCGCGACCACTAATGACAAATAGTTATATCTGTGCGGCAAATGTATGTTTCCATGCAACACCTCCACCTCCACTGCTACACGAATCAACACATGCCACACAGACCCAACTATCACCACCACCACTATACTAAACGCTGACGCGTTTCGGCACTCTCCACGAGCAAAGTAATTGTTTTTTAGTTCATAAGTACTTAATATGTTTTCGAACAAGAAACTTTTTTCATTTTCCATTTTAATAAGGGTTTATATTGCAACTAAAATATGTTTTTAGGTTTCTGAGCACAAATAGCCTCTCTATAGAAATAGTCACTTGTGCAATTACTGCTTAAAGTACCCAGGTATTTGAACAGCTGACAATTTCGATTTGGAGGTTAATATAGAAATTGGAATGTTAAATTCAAATTCAAATGTTTTATTTCAGACTATTAAAGTCCATAAATAGTTAGTAATACATGAAATCTTATAAACTATAAGTTAGTACAAATTGAATGGCAATAAATACAACATAAGTACTTACCTAACTAAAACATAAAAATACAATGACAAAAAAAATAGCTTAAAAAAAGCTTGTTAAAAGCTTTGAATGTACATGAGGATGCAATTAAGTACTCACTTTTATGCCAGTAGTGATGAAAACAGCAGCAGAAAAGCGTTTATCATCCTCTGATCCCGCAAAAATGGGATTCAAATTCTCAGTGGTCAAGCAAGTACGACAGACAGAATTGAAATTCATCTCATGACCTAAATTTGCAAAGTTATGTAAATGAATGCAGACTCATTATTATTATTGAAAATCAAACTTAAAAATATTCAAATTTACGAAAAAAGTCAAAATCGCATTGCAAGAAATTTCCCAGAAAAAGAACGCGCACACGCGCAGTCGCCGTCGCGCAAAAGTGACAGTGACCCGATTTTTTTTACAGGGGAATACTTTATTTACTTAGTAAAAGCAATTTACAATTACATTAAATCTAAGTTTAAACTAAATAAACTACAACTTAAAACTAAATTAAATCTAAATAAGGCCCCCGTCACAGAGGCTGGCAGCGTTGCCTCGCTGAATAGCGATGATTCTTTGAACCATTGAGATAGGAAAGTGGAGGCGTTATATTCTTCTATATGAAGCGTGACTTATACAAATATCTGCCATATCGACACATACATGTCAAAAGGCATTTTATCTCTTTTTAACTTACTGACAGCTGCATATGAATAGGAGAGACAAATAGTATTTGTTGGTACTAAATTTGGCAGCTCTCTCTAAGTGACGTCACGAGTTTACGACAGCGTGGCAGGTGCCACCATGTTCCGTGCCAAGTTTCGTGGTAGATGTGCTGTCAAACGGTAGCCGGCTCCGAATATATTTGCTGTTTTTGTGAGGATTACTCTAAGAAACGAGTTATCATAGTGTGCAGGGCTTTGTCTTAAATAGGATAATCATGCCCTAGTGCTGCGTCAGACAGTGTAGTGTTAAAAAAAACATTAATCAACCTGAATTGACCCTTCGAAGGTTAGTAACCAGTTACCTTGAATAATTCGAATGTTTTATTGTATTTTGGCATGTACCGTAACATAATGATCTTATAAAATGAGTATGAACGTCTGTTTTAGTACGATTTGTTTTATTTTCCAATGATTTTATTTATTTCAACAGAAATCATTTGCATGATTTTGTGTTAGCGGAGCTATTACAGAAATAATAACAGCACGAAAATAACGGACAACCTATTTATTTTAAATAAACAGTGTAACAATCATTTGCAAATCGCAAGAGTCAAAAAGCCGTACAGCACGGCATGGCGACCTCTTTTATCCCCTTGGGTTCCCCCTCTACGCCGCCCCTCCTAGTCACTCTCGAATAGTGGTAGTGGCGCCACCGTAGCTTCCGCCGCGATAGATGGCGCTGCTCGCGGCATCTCAACATAGCAGTCTGTAGATGGCGCTTTATCCAACGACTGCCAACACGGCCATTCTGCAAGGTGTCTGCCCCAGGCACCACACGAGTTAAGATGGAATGCTGAAACAGTAATTAGTAAAACACGTTAGTTCATTGTTACAATATCTATCAACTTTTGTGTTCGCTTTTCTATGGTTAAATCACTATCGTTATGTTATTAACCATCAAATATTCTTCTACTGTTCTATCCAAGCTTAAACTTCTTATATTACTCACAAAAGGGACTATGCCACACTTTGAGAGTCACTTCTTACGATAGTCGCAAAAGGGACTGTGCCACACTTCGCGAATCACTTCATACTATAGTCGCAAAAGGGACTCTGTCACACTTTGTGAGTCACATTAACTACAACTACTTGCACTTAAAGGCGTTTCACCACTTAAGCGTTCCAAGTTAGTTTTAACCGAGTGAGTAAGCTTGGACAGACATAATAGCCAGAATCTGCAATGTGACAAAAAGCAAGCATTTTATCTTAACTCGCACGCATAAGACTTTGATGAAATTACAACAAATCTGTTAATCGACAAGACAGTGTTTGAAGTGTATAAAGCCAATACAATTAAGTACAAGTACCTATAAGATATGATCAAATAAATTAAATCAATTCGCTTTAGTAATTCTGTATTACACACTTCAATTACACATTATTACTATAATATATACATACATACATATTACTCATTTACTTTGCCTGCCAACACGGGCAATCATAAAAGTTAATCAAGATGTACATACTATTTATGAAGACTCCCAGTCATCAATCTTTATCCAGGGTTTCATATTTTCGGCTGACGATACCCCGCTATATTTCTTTAGGCTCCTTTCACTTCCTTTTATATCCGTCACTTCATATCTGTCATTTCCCAATACTTTTTCTACCTGAAATGGCCCTTTGAAAGCCGGTAGCAACTTTCTACTTCTTCCGTCATTGCTTTGGCTTTGAATTTTTATTAAAACCAGATCCCCTTTCGAATACACCCGTGCTTTGATTCGAGATCGGTCAAATCTTTGTTTTTGTGCAATTGCGTTAGACTTAATATTTTCGTCTACCTTCTTTCGCAACTTAGTGACGTCTAGTATCTGTGGCGCATCATCCTCTGGGGCCAACCTATCGCCATCTGTACGCAATCGATAGCCTAAAAAAACTTCACTAGGAACCGCTTTTGTTGTTTTATGGATAGTGCTATTTAAACCCTGCTGTAAAGGTTTTATGTATTGATCCCACCTATCGTCGGTTGTATCGGCACCGATGGTTTTTAAAGACTCTAAAATAGTTTTATTAAAAATCTCTGCCTGACCGTTAGAACGAGGCATGCCAGTAGCCACCGTATGCAAGTGAATGTTTTTCTTCACACAATATTGAATGAACTCGTTTGAGGTAAAACATGACCCTGCATCTGTGATAATTCGTTTGGGGTTGCCAAATAATGTTGTAATAGTTTCCAACTCTTTTATAACGCATGAAGTTTTAGTTGACGTAACGGCCGAAATAAAAACAAACTTCGTAAAAGCGTCAACTACTACTAATAGATGTTCGTTTCCATGTTTAGTCTTTACAAATGGACCTAAGTGGTCGAGATGGAGTGTGTAAAATGGTTGTGCATATTTAGGCAACGAGTAAAGTTCTCCTTCTTTAGGGCCACTCTTTTTTTTGTAAAATATACAATTTAGACAATTTTTTATGTACTTTTTCACTACATGTCGCACTTTAGGAAACCAGTACTGACTACTAATTCGTTCTACCGTCTTGTCGACTGAAAAATGCCCCAGGTCGTCATGATTACATTTAATTATCTGCCAGATACACGCTTTTGGTACTACCCATCGGCGACCGTGGGGCGTTCTTCTGTAAACTTTACCGCCAAGTACCTCATATTGCGTGAATATGTTTTTGTTGCTATCGGCTTCTCCTGCTTCAATAATCTTCCTAATTTTTTGTAACTCTACATCCTGTAACTGTACCGAAAGTAACCAATCTGCCTCTGTAATCGACATAATAATTTCACCTTCCGATTTTTCCCCGGATTGCACGGGATTGCGACTCAAAGCGTCCACGTGTCGCATTCGCGTGCCTTCACGGTGAACAATATTGAAAGAGAACTCTTGAGTCGACAAAACCCAGCGAGCGATACGGGGAATTATCTCTTTTTTCGTTAATGCGAACCTAACCTGACGGACTGCAACGGTCCGTTATAATTTTAAAGGGTGACCCTAATAGATATAGCCGAAACTTTTGCAAGGAACAGACAATTGCTAACAATTCTAATTCGCACGAATGCAATTTTTTTTCGTCCGATGTTGTTTGTCTGCTGTAATAATGTACAGGTTTTTCACCTTCGTCAGTTACTTGCATCAGTATACCGGCTATGCCCTCTCTACTGGCATCTGTATATAACACGTTATCTTTATTGGGATCAAAAATTGACAATATACTATCTGAGGTTAGCGTGCTTTTAAGGGTTTGAAATGTACCCTCATGAACCGAATTCCATTCCCAAACGGCGTCTTTTTTTAATAATTTTGTCAATGGGGCCGTAATAATGGCGCAATTTTGGATAAACTTTCTAAAATAACTGATGAGGCCAAGGAATTGCCTAAGCTGATGGACCGTCTTGGGAACGGGGAAATCTCTAACAGCTTCTAACTTTGTTTCGTTTGGCATTACACAATCTGGTTTGATTTTATACCCCAGAAACTCTATCTCACTTTTAAAGAAATTACATTTTTTTAAGTTTAGTGTCAAACCGTTATCTTTAAATATTTTCAGTACCCTTTCCAATAATATTAAATTTTCTTCGATCGTTTCGGTGACCAAATAAACGTCATCTAGATATAAGATAACGTTTTCAAATCTCAAGTTACCTAAAGTCTTATTCATCATTTGTTGAAAACAAGATGGTGCATTTGCCAAACCAAACGGGAGCCTAAGGAGCGTAATGAATGCCGTTTTGGGTATAGATTCTTCGTTCATCATGATTTGATAATATCCGCTTTTCAGATCTAAACTGGTAAAACATTTATGACCTTGAAGCCTATCTACTAGCTCCTCGATCCGTGGCATCGGGTATTTGTCCTTAACAGTTATTTTATTCAAACCGCGGTAATCAATACAGAGCCTCTTCTCGCCATTTTTTTTATTGACAAGCAAAGCCGGACTTGCGTACGGTGAATTGCTTTCGCGTATAATTTCGTTTTCCAAAAGCTCATTCACAGTTTCACGAATTATTTTGCGGTCCGGAATAGAAGCTCGAAACGGTCTGTATTGAACTGGTTGGGGAGTAGTTACATTGATAATCATTTCATGATTGTTTACTTTGCCCAATTCTTTAATACTCGATGCCACGCAACCGTCATATTTTGTAAAAAGCGCTATCAAATCACTTCTATGAGAATCTGCATTCAGTTCAAAATCAGTCACATTATTACAGAATTCGGTGAACGACGCTGTGTAATCAAACCGAAGTAAATCTCCTACCCGCGAATACATTATATCGCGTCGTTCGGTCACATTTCGTCCTATCAGTATTTCGCAATCGGCTAAGTCGTCTATAACATAAAAGTCAACTTTTGACAAACATACGCTATCAATTTTCAGATCAATTGTCACCTTATGTGTAACTAATTTCAGACTTTGCTTAGAAAAACCCTGTAATAATATTGGGGAGGGTAGGAGCATACTCTGAAACCCACATTTATCCCTCAAAAGTTCCGATATTAATGAACAACTGCTCCCCGTATCAATAAATGCTTCATGCTGAAAGTCATTGATATAAACGTTTTTCATAAATTTATTCCGTGGATTGGGAGTTGAAATAAATTTTGTTTCCTGTTTATTACTTTCGGTTTTAACTGCGTTCTTTTTATGATAGCATACCGATTCTAAATGCCCTTGTTTGCCACAATAATTACATTTATTAGTTTTACACTGACTTTTTTTATGATTACCCCCACAAAGATAACACTTGATCTGTTTGCGTTGTTGTGTTTGACCTGTGATTTGGGAGGAACTATGAAGACCCGACTGTCCTGAGGTGACGCCCTGGTTAGTAGACGTTGAAGTTGGAGGCGGTTGACTAACACCTTTCGTTTGGGCCTCACGTGTGGTCGAGCCTATTTGTTTAGTAGGTTTAGGTTTATACGTGCGCTCATGTAAGAAGCTTGCTAAACTATCACACGTCGCAAAATTACCAGCCTCTATAGACGCCCCTATGCTACTTTCACCGATATTACCGACAATAATCGATATAACGTCTTGCTCAGAGAAATTTAATGATAACCTGTCTATTTTACATTTTTGTTCAAAATAAAACTCATATAATGACTGGTTATCGCTTGGTTTGCAGTCTATAATTTCTTTTAAGAGTTCGAACATGTTGCGGCATATTTGGAAACTGGATGCTAATTTCTGTTTCCAATCTACCCATTTCCACGACGGCCAATTACCGTCAGTACGTAAAAGCGAATCGTACCATATTTTTGCGGAACCCTTCAGCTTATTAAGCGCTTGGTACCGGGTAATTTCATCGCTCCATGAGAATGTTTTAGCGTAGGTCATGATAATATTAAGCCATGCACATATGTCATCTCTCAACGGGTCAAATTCGGGAATTATATTATTTAAGGTAGAAGAATTACTTGTACTCACAATCGCGGTATCTTTTTTAGATACCTTCTTTTTCGGTGGAGGTGACGGAGTCCTGGAGCTACTATCGCTGGTAGAGCTTGAACTTGAACGGTTTCGCGTTCTTTTCTTTGGGCGTTTATTATTTTTGTTTCGCTTACCCATTTCGATCAAAGGTGCGTGGGTATAGCACTTCTGATGTTAGCGGAGCTATTACAGAAATAATAACAGCACGAAAATAACGGACAACCTATTTATTTTAAATAAACAGTGTAACAATCATTTGTAAATCGCAAGAGTCAAAAAGCCGTACAGCACGGCATGGCGACCTCTTTTATCCCCTTGGGTTCCCCCTCTACGCCGCCCCTCCTAGTCACTCTCGAATAGTGGTAGTGGCGCCACCGTAGCTTCCACCGCGATAGATGGCGCTGCTCGCGGCATCTCAACATAGCAGTCTGTAGATGGCGCTTTATCCAACGACTGCCAACATTTGGCATATTAGCTTATGCGGTGCTAAGTATCGACATAGGTATCGATAGAATTCTAAACATTGTTTAATTTTTTTTTTTCGTCAGATTTCCTGTGAATGAAACTGCCAAAAAGGAAAGGATTGGAATTGAAAATATAAACCCACGACATAAGACATGGTTTGTCTGCTCGATGCACTTCGACATGTCATAATGCTTCAACAGAACTCTTAATGTGACGAGATTGATGACGTGACGGAGCAATTCAGGTAATTGTTAGATCTAAACATATAAAATAAAACCGTGACTTACTGACTGACACACAACGCACAGCCTGAACCAGATTTGAGATTTGAAAAAAATGTCCCTTGAGTAGGCTAGAGATAAACTTATAGATACTTAATATTCTTCTTTTTCAGTCTACTCGTGCCTGTCACCTGTGTTGCCTTGTACATCAAGTGTGAGGGTAAGGTAATGTCTGTAATCAAAATGATTATAGATTTGAGGTTTCGCTATCACGGAAAAAGAAGTTGTGAGTGTTGTGACAAAGTATCTTTCAGAAAATATTAGAAATGAATAAAAACTTTGGAGATGCCTAAGACAAATGTTATTTATTTTCACTTTTGTGGGTAGTAGGACCTTGTGCGAAGTAGCAGTGCTTGCACTGTTATGTCCCGGCGTGGAGAGTAAGATAGCCGGTGTAATTACGGGCACAAGGGGAATTCCATCTTAGCTCTCTAGGTTGGCAACGCATCTGCAAACCCATATACACACATGTCATAACTCCTCTATAATTTGTTCAAAAACCGTAGAAAATATGAAATCCAAAATATGAAAACTATGATATGAAAACCAACATAATTTACAATAAAAAAGCAGTCGAAACGAAACGTCAGCTCGGTATGTTTACTTATCTATGATAAAAACAACAGTCAAATTCGTGACAGGTATAGATATGATAATGCCTTCTGCTTCTGAACGTGTCTTAGAGTACTTATAATATGTATGTAGATTAAAGTAATGTATGCTACTCTAGATAATTAGGCCTTTAAACACTCGTAACGTGACAGTTGCATAAACTTCTATAGCGTAGATTTTATCGATATCGATATCTGCATACGTTTAACAGTCCCAACCCTAGGAAAAGCAGCCATATTACGTGCCCAATTTTAGTAGGTATGCACGCTAATTCTGTAGGTATCACCGGTCCACTTGCTATTAGGTCTGTGCTTTGAACAGATTAGAGAGACCACAGATTAGAGAGACTATGTACAAAGAGAGACTATTCTTTGAGAGAGAAAACTTTCTTTTTTATAGAATTCATTGTTTATTCCGCTAGGGAAAAGGCGAAGGTTTATAACCATACAGCCAAGTCTTCTTTATGTCTTTTCCATTTTTTGATGGTCTCAGTAAGGCCGGGAGAGTCCAAATCTTGAATCACGTAGGCATAGGCCGTGTCTTCCGATCAGATATTTTTATAGCCACGTCTTCAGTAATTTGTATTATATTAGTCAAGTGAATTCAGGGTATGATTTTTCCAGATCAGATTATTTTGTCAGTTTCAGGTATTTTTCCATTTTCAAAGATTTTGCCATTCCAATTTCAAAATGCGTATTCCCCTGTTGTTTAAGTACCCTCCGGCCGCTGCGTAGTTTGATAATTAAATAACAAAAATAAATATTTCTAGGGGGGCACTCCATATCATATATACATGTAAGTACAAGTATGTATGTAGTTTCAATTTACATACTTGTATGGAGTGCCCCCCCCCCCCCAAAATATTTACTTACTTACTTACCTAGAACTTCTGTTTTTGCTGTAATACTTTACAAGTTCCTAAATAGTGTGTTTAAAATGCTGCAACGCTTCTGCTGCTTGAAAGCTAAGTGTCTAAGTGTTAATGCCTAAGTATTTTAGGATAATGGATGGAGTCTACTGTTCACTCACAGTCCAATAACAATAAATAAGAGTGCGTAAGGCAGAGGGATAATCCTGCCCGAAGCTACGGGTCTGCCCCCATACTACGAAATTCGAAAATCGAAGTTCGTATCGCATCGTCCCGCTCACTCTCGTATTAAATAATATTAGCTTGAGAGGGACGGCACGATACGAAGTTCCAATTTTGCACTTCGTAGTCGGGGGGCTGTTCGCTAGAGGACCCGATTGACAACCGCATCGTTCTTGGCCGGACCGGTACCGTGGGACTTGTCCTTTAACATGGGTTGTTCGTTGCGTGTGATGGATGTGAGGTGTAGCCATCTTTAGTGGCTCCATGTGATGCATGGGGGTCATAGTGCATTTTATAATTACAGATGGTTCATAATATAATATACCTACTTAATATCATAAATGGCGAAGCAGATCAATGGTTGAAGCTTAGCAGCAGCAGCAGTAGAGTCTGGTCAGCGCGAATGACATAACACAGGTCAGCTATGAAGTCCATATGATTGCCTAGTTCTAGATGCCTAACTTATTGGTATATCGGCGACAAGAGGCGCGTCTGGGTCCATTGTACGCTGCCATGCGTGGACCTAGAGTTGAGACATCCCCTTAGAATAAACCCATAAGAGAGAGACAATAGTCTAGTAGCAGAAGTAGTTTATTTTGTTGCGCCGACAATATTTTCCTTCATCGACAAGTTCGTGATAAACTATAAATGTTCCGCAAAACTCAGATGCTAACCGGGACTCGAACCCACGTCGACCCGTCGTGCTTGAGGCCACAAGTCAAACCACTAGGCTACCACGGATTTTTACAACGCATCAAGAGTACGTATTACAGGTTCCATAAAAAGGCAACAAATACTTTTTTATTAAGTATATGCATTTTATCGAATCAAGCGTTACTTTGCGGAGGGCCATAATTATGAACCAAACACAATTAGGTACTTTTTGTTTGCTTACCGCTATAGTGTAACGGGTGGCATGTTGAACGGTTGTTATGGTGCTTCGATAGTGGACTAGCGAAGTGCCGAAACGCGTTAGCGTTTAGTGTAGTGGTGATAGTTGGGTCTGTGTGGCTTGTGTTGATTCGTGCAGCAGTGGAGACGGAGCAGCAGGACGGTGCAGGAGTGGGTGGTGGCATGGAAACTATTTTTCGCGTGTGGCCGCGGATGAGCAGAGTAATTGTTTTTAATTCATAAGTATAATATGTCGCATAAATCAATTAGTTTACCTATTGATTTAACTTTACTTAATGTACAGAGCCACTAGCGGTCGTGCGTAGTTATAGTCTAGTCTTCGGTCCAGTAGTTTCGGAGTAAATTGGCTGTGACAGACGGACAGACACGCGAGTCATTCTATAAGGGTTCCGTTTTTTTCCTTTTGAGGTATGGAACCCTAACAAAAAGTGATAGAATGAGACATCCGCTTGTAAATTGTGACTTTGTAGCTTTATAATAGTGAACAGTTTAGTTTAGCTAGTTACCTATTATACTAACATCTGTGACATACTTACAGACGGAACTTTTATCAAAGGGTCAGGCATTAGGGTAGGGGACTCGAAACTTAACACAAACCTTACTTCTAGCTAAAATAACCGATTCTAATTTTAGTCACGGTAAATACAATAAAAGGCGTCCCTGTCTTCAGTTGTATAATCACAGACAAAGCAATCGCAAAACACAACATATGGTGATTACCTGATTACTGATTACTGCTACAAATGCCCACACACATACCTACACATTTTCTTTCATTTCTCCCGTGTGCTACTTGTATTATATCCAAATATAGATTATGTCCAAATTGTTTCCTACCGATATCACAAGTAATATTTCATTGACAAAATTTTACATCAACATGGACATGATGTGCAGCCCTATTGAAAACATAATAATATGGTCACAGACAAAAAGGTTACGTATCAAAATGGAACACAGTCATGAATAACGTAAAAAAAATTATTAAAGAAAAAAATGTATATGATTGGCCCGGATGAATGGATGAAAGTCCGTGATCATGCCATCAAATGTGAATATGAATATCGGTCACAGGAGCACGCGAAGGATGATCACATTGTTGATAGGATTGTAATAAATGTAAATGAAAACACTGCTTATGTATTGTGGCATTGACGTCTGTCGATGATAATAAGTGTGACTGTCACGAATTAAAATGGAAAATGTTGAAAATATCGATCCAAATATGCAGTAGGAAAATGTTAATGTTAAGTACCTAAGTAGATATACCTACTAACAGGCATCCCTCTCACACGCGAGTTATTAACTTAAGTTAGAGAGGGACGCATATGTTTTATGGTCACGAACAGTCCGTGTGTGTGTGTGTGTGTGTTTATGTGCGTTTGCGCGACATGTGCGTGCATCCGTGCTTGTGTGTGTTTGAAAGTCGATAAGTGTATTGTGGGGGCGACTGAAAAACAGCGCCTGTTTGCTAACAGACCTTTTGGTCTGTGTGGCACAGGCATAAGCTGAGGCGCCTACCATTTCAATAGTTAGTAGTGTATTTAATGTTACTGTACACTAGTTTAAGCTATACCTACAAACTATTGAATAAATGTCTTTTATTAAAAAATTATAAAGCATCGGTAGATGTTGTTTTTAAACCCCGACAAAAAAGAGAGGTGTTATAAGTTTGACCTGTGTATCTATGGCATCATAGCTCCCAAACGGATGGACCGATTTCGATGCGGTTTTTTTTACATCGAAAGCTAGTTTCATTAAAATCGGTTCACCCGTATTTGAAATACTGAACTTTGAAATGACAATGTCGGGGGTTTTTCAACTTTTCTAAGTTAGTTAGGTTATAAGTATGCAGGTATTGAGTTTTATTCTTGTAAATATTTCCCAATAAGCTTTATTTTGTTGTTCTTTGTTTTAAACTGAAAATAATGTTTTGTTTACTAATGACAATAAAACTAAGTATTTTCAATGTTACTGAAGGTGGTTGTAACATCTCTATATTATACAAAAACATTTTTCACTTTGACGTTTGACACTAAACAATAAAGTTCCACAATAATGGATATGAAAACGTCACTCGTTTAATACAATTGATTGACAGTTCGGGTGCCATCGTATTCCGATTGAGATCCGAGTTTTCCCAATGGAAAATCATTTTGCACTACAACTGTACACAAGTAGGGTTTCTCTCCAGTATGAATTCGTCTGTGTTGAGTCAAATAATCATTTGTTTTAAACTGCTTCTTACAGAAATCACAAGTAAACGGTTTCTCTCCCGTGTGAGTTCTTACGTGATTAGTTAAATGTGTTTTTCGTGCAAACTGTTTGTTACAGACACTACACGAGTGGGGTTTCTCTCCAGTATGAATCCGTCTGTGTTTAATCCATTCACCTTTTGTCGTAAACTGCTTCTTACAGACATCACAAGTAAACGGTTTCTCTCCCGTGTGAATCCTTATGTGCATAGATAAATAACTCTTTCGTGCAAATGCTTTCTTACATATATCGCAACTGATTTTTTTTTTACCCGTGCGCAAGCGCATGTGATAAGTCAAAGTTGTATTTCATGCAAACTGTTTGTTACAGACACTACACGAGCTGGGTTTCTCTCCAGTATGAATTCGTCTGTGTCTAGTCAAAGAATCAGTGGTTGTAAACTGCTTTTTACAGAAATCACAAGTAAACGGTTTCTCTCCCGTGTGAATCCTTATGTGCCGAATTAAATTACCCTTTTGAAGAAATCCTTTCTTACATATATCGCAACTGAATTTTTTTTCACCCGAGTGTAAGCGCATGTGAAAAGTCAAGACTGCACTTCATGCAAAGTGTTTGTTACAGACACTACACGAGAAGGGTTTCTCTCCAGTGTGAATTCGTCTGTGTTTAGTCAAAGAATCATTCGATATAAACTGCTTCTTACAGACATCACAAGTAAACGGTTTCTCTCCCGTGTGAATCCTTATGTGCGTAATTAAAGTACTCTTTACAACAAATCCTTTCTTACATATATCGCAACTGAATTTTTTTTCACCCGTGTGCACGTGCATGTGATTAGTCAAGGCTGTATTCCGTGTAAACTGTTTGTTACAGACGCTGCACGAGTAGGGTTTATCTCTAGTATGAATTCGTCTGTGTCTAGCAAAGTTAGCAATTTTTGTAAACTGCTTCTTACAAACGTCACAAGTGAATGGTTTCTCTGTAGTGTGAATGTGATCTCGTATATGGACAGTCAACTGCGATAGTTGTCTAAACCGTATATTACATATGGCACAAATGTATTTGTCTGTCATGTTAACAAGATGATCTCTGTGAAGTTTTCTTATGTGTCTAATCAAGTGTTTTTTCTGTGAAAAGTCTTTGGAACACACATCGCATATGTGTGGTCTGGGTCCTTTTCCTTTACCAGTGTGAAAAGTCAAAGCTGATTGATCTGGTAGCTGTTTTTTATAATTATTGTAAGAATGGATTTCTTCTGTGTTGGCAAATTTAGTATCATCACCCTTTTGTCCCTGTTTTACACTGTGAGCAGCGAGATGCCTTATTATATGCCTTTTGTTGATAAATACTTTGCCACAAATATCACACTTAAAATGTATTTCGGCAGTTCCATCACAGACTTGATTAAAATCAGATTCCTCAACTGCATTTGTGCAGCTGTGATTTCTAAGGCTTGGTTCACAATCAAAGGTCACGAGACAAGTCTTGCAGGTGTGCATGTTGCGGTGCAAGTCTATTGGGAGGCGCTCGAGCCTCACAAAACAGCTCCTAAGCTTGGGCTGGTGCTCGTGACCCGCGCTGCAGGGAGCGCCCTTCCAGGGGCGGCTGCGGGGGCGCTCGGGCGCGGCCCCGGCTCCGTCCGCCGGCTCCAGCTGCAACAGGTCGTCCTCCGTTATGTGCAGTACACCTGCAAGAGAACATTTTGTCATTTTTATTTCGTAAATATGTTAAGGAAGGCATACGAGCAAGTGGGTTGCCTGATCGTAAGTGATCACCACTACCCCACAGACACCACATTATTGCTTAGATGTTCAAGTTTAGTCTAGTCTAGTCTGGTCTGGTCACTTAGCCTTTCAAAACTTGTCTGGACCAATACAGGTGATCAATCACAACAAGTCTGTAGGGAGAAGTCAAACTATAGGTAAAAGATTGGGAAATCTGTTCTTCAATACCCATAAAAAAGTAAAAAGTACCTATTTGTGTCTGAATTGTAAGGCTTAATAAATAAATAAAAAAACACTAATTGACTGATGGGCTAAATATCAACACTCAAAATAGTATTATTATAATTACCTGATCCTCTATCTTCAATTTCACTATCAGCTTTACTTTTAACAATCACATCACCATCATCTATTTCCCAGTCTTCCTCAGCTTTCAACTCTAACCGCATGTCTTTATCAGTGCAGTCTTCACTGTCTACAGTTCCAGTCTCTGCTTCACCATCAAACTCATGTTTTACTTGTAAAAGTCTGGTTTCAGCATCTTTGCACTGTCTCCTGAATATCAGGGAGGCGTTTGAAAAGCTGATGCAGCGTGCGCACATCTGCTGTGGCAGTCCATCATCTATGGCCACCTGAAAAAGTTTTTTTTTTTCAAATGTTACACCTGCATTCTGTAATAGGTACTCCTGGCACAGGATCCAGGGCCGGTTTTATGTGCTTAAGTAATATGATTTTCGAACAAGAAACTTTTTTCATTTTAATTTTCCATTTTTAATAAGGGTAGGTAAGGGTTGCAACTAAAATAAGTTTTTGGGTTTCTGAGCACAAATAGCCTCTCTATAGAAATAGTTACTTGTGCAATTACTGCTATAAAGTACCCAGGTATTTGATTTGAACAGCTGACAATTTCGATTTGGAGGTTATTATAGAAATTGGAGTGTTAAAAATTTTGGATGTACATGAGGATACAATTTACTCACTTTTATGCCAGCAGTGATGAAAACAGCAGCAGAAAAGCGTTTATCATCCTCTGATCCCGCAAAAATGGGATTCATATTTTCAGTCGTCAAGCAAGTACGACAGAGAGAATTGAAATTCATCTTAAGAGCTAAATTTGCAAAGTTATGGACATGAAAGCAGACTTCTTATTATTATTATTTTTGAAAATCAAACTTCAAAATATTCAAATTTACGAAAAAAGACAAAACCTCATTGCACAAAATTTCCCAGAAAAAAGGTTTTTTTTTTTTTTTTTTTCCGCTACTTCGCTAGGGAAAAGGCGAAGGTTTATAATCATACAGCCAAGTCTTCTTTGTCTTTTCCATTTTTTGGTGAGGCATAGGCCGTGTCTTCCGATCAGGTATTTTTATTTATAGGCATATAGCCACGTCTTCAGCCATTTGTATTATATTAGTCAGGTGAATTCAGGGATTCAGGGTATGAATTTTCTAGAGCAGAGTATTTTGTCAGTTGTACCTATGTCAAGGAATTTACACTAGAGCTGGAACAAGATCTACCAAGTAGTGTCGGGGCCGGGGCCCTGATTATATGACCTTAAAAATGAATATAAAAAAAAGTGACAAAGACGATAGGCAAGCGCGGTACTGTCTCTTTCTGATTATGGTGACTAGGCTATCGTAGGACAAACAGGACCACAAGGGCTTTTTAACCGATTTCAAAAAAAGTGGGTTCACAGTTTGACCCGTATGGCATTGACCTGAAATTTGGTACGGGTATGTAAGTTGGATGACAATACAAATACAGACAACAATAAGTACCTACAAGTACATTCGACAAAAAAGCTTGTATAAAAAAATGTTTTTAAAGAAAAATTCGTTTCAAGTTTCAATAACAACATTATGTCGTAATCGTAATTTAGTAAAATAAGACTTCCTGATATTAAAACCTTTAAATCTAACCATATTCGAACTATTTCGAACATTCAAAATTGGTTCAGCATTTTTCACATTATAACCGAACTTATATTCATACATCTGTGTAGTCATAGGTTACAAAAACACACATGTGATCTAAATAAATTTACATTTATTATTATTATAAATAAAATAATATTATGTAGTTTCTCCCTTGTCGTGGCCCGTCTTCCCAGGTGTTTAAACGTGGTCACCTCTATTCACAGATGCACACAAATGTACAAAACAACTACCTCACAGGAGCGAGTTGCCAACTCCTAAAAAGTTTACCCCTGAGCTCAAGTCAAATACCTACGTCATTAATTATTATATTAATATTTTGCTAATAAGAAGCTTGTCAACCTTTGCTGATGCCATTTTAGCTACTTTTCTTTTTTAATTATTAACGACAAGATGTGAGCTATCATTGGTTTGCACTGGAATGCCAATTCCCAGACTTCTACAACAATCCACTAATAGGGGTACAATATTTTATGCTAGTCACACAGAGAAGTATAGAAAGAGATAGACCCACCCTCGGTGACGTCCCTTTCACACTTTTTTTTTAAATTCCAAGTTGTACTGTTTCAAATTAGTCATTCCAGTTGTACGAAGTACTTGTTATTTCCATGGTACGACCACGTTATTTAATGTTAGAGATGTCATTCCAGTTGTACGAAGTACTTACTATTTCCATGGTAAATTCAGTATAATATATTAATGAATGTACTCTGTGGGGAATTTGGCGGGAAACCGATGAGAGTGGATCGTGTCGTTAATTGAATCTTAGTTTCTGTACTTAATGTTGTTTGGTGGATAGTAAAGATAGTGTGTTATACAACAAATTAACGTGACAGTGCCCAGCAAATTGACGTTGCGTACCCAAAAGTCAATTTTCGTACTATTTTGGCTGAGCAGCGTATCGGAACTTGTGCTCCATCTGGCAACACTGGCCTTCCGTAAAGCGATAGTGTACATTACGGCGAGCTATGGCGAGCAGTGCCATTAGTGTAATCAAAAAGCACAAAATACGTCTCGATCGCGTTTGCGTTAAAGTGCCAAATAGTATGAGAATTGTTAAACGCGAACGCGATCGAGACGTATTTCTTGGCCTGGTCGGCGATTACACTAGGCGCTCAGCAGCCAGCGGATATTTGGGGGTCACAAACAGAGGGAATACGCGTTTTCACTTGAATTCTTCATTTGCTGGGCACTGTCACGTTAATTTGTTGTATAATACACTATCTTTATTAGCCACCAAACAACATTAAGCACAGAAACTAAAATTCAATTAACGACACAATGCACTCTCATCGGTTTCCCGCCATATTCCGCGTTCTTACAGAGAGAGCTAAACTAATACAAAGAGGGGTCACTTCTGGAACTTAAAAAAAATCGTCTTTTATTTTTTGTTTTTTTTAATGTTACTAGTTTTTTATGAAATAGAATTGTAACAGTAATTTATTTGTATAGTAGAATACCTACCTAGTATAGAACGCATCAAAATAAGCATAAAAGGTCAGATAAACTTTTGTCTAAGGTCAACCCCTGCTCGGCTCGAACTTAAACTTTTTCAAGTGACATTTTGTACGCGGCGAGACTTTGCAAAATTTTACTTAAATTTAATCCAGAAACTGTCTTTTTCAGAATCCACTATGCTTTTTGATAATTTTATCAAAAAGAAAATCCCAAAAGTGACCCCCTTTGCTACATTCAGCCCGCCAAACCAATTTCAATTTGGCGGGAAGGCGATAAGCGGGGTATCTATAGAACCACTACTAATGCCCGAACGAGATGGCCTTATATTGGTATATTTACAAAAATCCAAGTCAACCTTCCATTCGTTTATTCAATATATACCTTCATTCATTCTATCAATCATTCGTTCAATGTCAGTATGATTCTCGCTTCACTTGAATACAGAGCGTTGAACTGTTAACACGCATTTTGCTTTACTGACCTTACCCATATCAACAGTTTATGGGCCCAGGCCACGCGGTTTTAAAATAATTTTCCGTTATAATTACTTTTAAATGTAATTACATTAAAATGGATCAGCGAGCAAAAAGAAACATTCAACCGTTTAATGGCGACCGTCACTTTTAGCAGAACTTCAAGTGTCATCCGTTATAGAAGAACCTGCTCCCGAAATACCTGATAACGCGTGGAAACGGAAGAATCTCATCGCTAAAGGTACAATTGTTGAATATTTGGGTGACGCATTTTTAAATTTCGCCCAAGACACGGTTACCGCAAAGGCCGTTATCGACAACCTCGATAAAATATATGAACGGCGAAGCTTGGCTACACAACTGGCCCTACGTAAGCAATTACTAAACTTAAAATTGCAACCTGATGTGAATCTAATCCAACACTTCACAAATTTTGATCTTTTAATCACGGAATTGATTTCCGCTGGCGCCAAACTCTAAGAGATGGATAAAATCTCTCATTTGTTACTCACGCTACCTGTCACTTACGATGGCGTCATTACTGCTTTAGAGACACTAGGCGAAGATAATTTGAACCTAGCGTTTGTTAAAACGCGCCTTTTAGATCAAGAGGTTAAAATTAAGAACGAGACAGTCACTGGGTTGAAAGCCCTTCATGCTGCAAACGACAAATTCTCATCTCGCCTCCCTAATCACCAAAGGAAGAGACCCATGGATACATCGAGCTACGTTCCTGATTACAAAAAGAAGAAAAATTACCATAATCAGTTTAAGACAAATCAACAACCTAGAAATACATCACATCACTTTTCTAGGATGTACTGTGATTTTTGTGGGAGACGTAATCATTTCAAACAACATTGCCGTTACTACAAGAAGTCACAAGTAAACAGCAGCGGCGGTGGCAGCAGCTCCCAGCCGACGCAGCAGCCGCAGCGACACGTCGCCCACGCGGCCGCGCCCGAACAAAACAATGAGGACGGTTTCGCTTTTATGTTTTCACAATGTAAGTTGTCCAAACCTAATCATGATAGTAATGATATTACTTTTCTTTTAGATTCTGGAGTCACGGACCACATTGTGAACACTCGGGACTTTTTCTCGGCATATATGGAGCTTACCTCGCCCCTGAAAATAAATATAGCCAAAACTGGCGCTTTCATACAGGCAATAGGACGAGGTCGCATTGACGTTACAAGCAATCTGGGAATACAAGGTTCCCTCGAGGAGGTTCTATACTCACCGGAGGTTCCGTATAATTTACTGTCAGTCAATCGAATGCAAAAAGCAGGTATGGAGATTGTTTTTAATAGCGAAGGTGTTCAGATTCACAACAATAAAAGGTGCATTATGTCAGGCATTACATGCAATAACTTGTCTAAAATAATATTAACTATTAATTTGCAAAAGGCTTTGAGTTTAAAGACAAGTAGGAATTCAAATCTATACGCTTTATGGCACGCACGGCTCGGGCACGTTAATAAACAAAAGTTCAATAGCCTTAAAAACATGATTGATGATTACTCAGTAATTGATAAAATAATTCCACCTACCGACGAGTTGTGCGAGCCATGTATTCTAGGTAAACAGTCTCGACTTCCTTTTGCAAAGTCAAAACCAGAACGTACTAACAACAGGCCCCTGTTCATAGTCCACAGCGACGTATGCGGCCCTATAACACCCGCTACAATTGATGATAAAAACTATTTTGTCAATTTTATTGATGATTACACTCATTACACGGTTACCTACTTGTTGCATTCGAAATCTGAAGTCTTAAAATGTTTTCAAGATTATGTCGCTAAAAGTGAAAACCTATTTAATTATAAGGTAGTTAATTTGTATTGCGACAATGGCCGAGAGTATCTGTCAAATGAGTTTAAAGATTACTGTGTCAACAAGGGAATAACGTACCATTTAACTGTGCCCTACACACCGGTCCAAAATTCAAAATCTGAACGCATGAATCGTACGTTGACCGAAATGGCTAGAACCATGGTTACAAGTGCGAAAATGGGTAATCAGTTTTGGGGTGAAGCCGTTTTAACATCAGCCTATTTAATAAACAGGCTACCCACCAAAGCGCTAATTGGCAGCACCCCGTATGAAATGTGGCACGGTATAAAACCGAAAATAAGTCACTTGAAGGTATTCGGTTCCACTGCATATGTTCATAACAAAACTAGAAAGACCAAATTTGACGAAAAATCATTTAAAACCATTTTAATTGGATATGCACTTAACGGTTATAAGTTATTTAACACTGAAAATAATCAATTTTTAATAGGCAGAGATGTATTGTTTGACGAGTCAAATTTTGGTGAATCTAGGCCAATATGCAGTGATGATATTCCTATTAAAATCAACAAGCCGAATGATTCGGTGAAGTTGATCAAGCCAATACGCAGCAATAATGAAATTCCCGCTGAAACCAACAAGCTGAATAAGTCAGTGGAGTTGATAGGCACTAAACAAAGTGACGTATACAACAAGTCACTAAATGACATAGAAGAACAGTTACAAAGTGACGTAAACAGCGAGTCACTCAACACCGAACCTAGTTGTTTGCGACGAAGCGAGAGAATCCGGAATCTACCTTCTAAAAATTATGAAATTATGAATGACCCAGATTCAACCGTTCTATCGCTTTGATCCAAACAACAGTTACCATTACCGGTGCATTTCAATGATATTTTTAATCGGCCAGATACTAAAGAGTGGTTAAGTGCAATAAAAAGTGAAATTGACTCATTACGTAGCAATCGAACGTGGTGCCTAGTTGAAAAACCTAGTGATGTAAATATTGTAAGTTGCAAATGGGTTTTTACTATTAAAAATAATGAGTTAGGTGAACCGGTTCGATACAAAGCTCGATTAGTTGCGCGAGGTTTTAGCCAACAATATTTGGAAGATTACGACGAAACTGTTACACAAAATACTGTGTCTACAAAATGTTATAAACAAATTTTCCATGAATGATTGCAATCCCTCGAAATCGCCTTTTCCAAACAAATTAAACTATGACGCATTGAGTAGTGATGTACAATACAATGCCCCCAGTAGACAAGTCATAGGCTGTCTGATGTACGCAATGCTTTGTACTCGTCCAGATTTATGCGCGGCTGTAAGTATCTTAAGTAGATATCAAAGTAAAGGCAACGAGGAATTGTGGAAATGTTTAAAGCATCTTTTAAGATATGTGAAAGGAACTTTAAATTTGAAACTAACTTATCATAAATGTGATTACAAACAGCTGATGACTGGTTACGCGGACTCTGATTGGGGAGGCGATGAAACTGATAGAAAAAGTACAACGGGCTATTTATTTCAAATGTTTGATAATTGTACAGTTTCGTGGTGCACACGTAAACAAAACACAGTTGCCGTTTCCTCAACAGAAGCCGAGTACATGGCTCTGTTTGAAGCTGTAAAAGAGGCTATCTGGATAAAGTCGTTACTTAGTAGTGTACATATAAAAGTAACTAAGCCTATCCTTATTTATGAAGACAACAGTAGTTGCATTAGCATTGCTAATAATCCCACAAATTTCAAAAAGTCAAAACACATAGATATAAAATACCATTTCACCCGTGAACAAATAAATAACAAAGTAATAAAGCTAGAACATATTTCCACAGGAAACCAACTAGCAGATATGTTCACGAAGGCGATACCAATGACCAAGTTCCATGATTTAAGAGAAAAATTGAATTTAATTTAATTGCACTTTAATTACTTATTAAGATAAAATAAATGAAACACGATGCCTTATAATATTATTAAGTTTTGATTGCAATACTCTCATGTTTAGTTAACAATAATTTGATTAGAGTCTAAATTATAAATGTATAAAATACTTGAATTTTTGAGGGGGACTATTGGTATATTTACAAAAATCCAAGTCAACCTTCCATTCGTTCATTCAATATATACCTAATATATACCTTCATTCATTCTATCAATCATTCGTTCAATGTCAGTATGATTCTCGCTTCACTTGAATACAGAGCGTTCAACTGTTAACACGCATTTTGCTTTACTGACCTTACCCATATCAACACCTTATATGCCTCAAACTAAAACTATATGAGCGAGAGAGATAAAGAATATCCATGAAAAATTTGAATACGATATGGAAGTCAAGTTACCATAGAGAATCAAAGATGTTGTTGTAGTGAAGTTAAGCTATTAAAATCGCGCAGTTTAGCGGGGTAGCCATAAGAGTACGCAATTTGGCAGGAGAGTACGCGGATACGCTAGATTACTAAATAGTACATACGCAGTGCGTACTAATGCGTACCCGAATGGCAACGCTGCGGAAGGCATGAGCAGCTGACAGGACGTGACTAGGACAGACTGACACAACTCTGACGGTGACAGGACTTTAATATACAGAAATTTACAAAACACATCAGACGTGGCTGTATGGACCCAGTTCCTTTGCCTATCCTTTATGGGATGAATTAAGTAAAAAAAAAAAAAATGTAATGTCTGTGGCGATACCGCGATAATCATTGTCTATCTTCTCGTAAATTTGAATAGTTTTGAATTTATTACAATACAATACAATATAATAACTCTTTATTGAACACCACATAACAGGCAAAACAGGAAATAAGGCACAAAGAAAATACAAGTACAAGTTAATGTTAGTAAAGTACAGGAAGTCGGTCTATTTCTACACCGTGCAAATTCAGCTCTAATAAAAATGAATTTCAATTCTGTCTGTCGTACTTGCTTGACCACTCAAAGCTTGAATCCTATTTTTGCGGATTCAGTGGATGATAAACGCTTTTCGGCTGCTGTTTTCATCACTACTGGTATAAAAGTGAGTAAATTATTATTAGGTACCTTTAACTCTAGGTTAAGTTTTAATAAGTTTGTCCTTGTTTATTGTTTATGTTATTTATTGTAATTAAAGCCCATTTCACAGTAAGTAAATTATTAATCCTCATGTAGGTACATTCAAAGTTTTTAACACTATAGTGTTCATTGTGGAATTAACGGACGGATTTTAGACTTGAGTGAGGGATCATGGTCAAAACTTTTTTTTAATACAGTTGCTCAATAAGTGGTACTTTTTGAGGCTACGTACGTTGCGGAAAGTTGAATTTTTCGTACTAGTGCGTTTTACTGTTCCAAGGCGCCGGCGGAGGGAGGTGGAGGAGCGCCGCCTTCATCCACGTCCTCCAGGACAGGGCAGCCCCCTCCGGCTCACAGCCTTTTGTTTCATTGTAATTTTCTCGCAAATATGATAAAAAATGTCGTTTGGTACACGTGCGGAAGTGTCATTTTCACTCGACCCCTCGCGGCTCGGGCCTAGACACCTCAGGACTCTTGCATAATGACATTCTTTCCGCACTTATATCAAAAAGTACTATTTCTTGATATCAGTACATGTCAGGTTGTTGAAATATGGTGTGAATGGTTAAAAAATAATCGACATTTATGCCCGATTATTGGTTAATTTTATAAAATGAACATTACCATTTTGTACCTGTGCAAATATATGACAAACTTTTTATGTGTGACGATCATTTGGCCACCAAGGTGTAACAGCGGATGTAGATGTAGAGGCGCTTCTAATGCTTGGACAATAAGGTGTGTAAAAGTAATAATGTCTGATGTTATCCGTTCTGAAACATGTACAGTCAAGGAACTTAATTCCCTACCCATTTCGTTGAAATGTTGTTAAACATTCGCAATGCATTAAGGTCCAAAATGTCAACGTAAACGCGCCATGTCAAAGCGACGTCGTGTTCTATCTAGCTCTTATGGTGACAGGTTGCTATACGATATTAAACCTTAGGTGGGTTGGAAATTTAATTCCTTGACTGTACAATCCACCAGTAACTAAAAACTTAAGTATCCGATCTTGCTTGCCCCTCATTCAAAAATTTGGTGAATTTCTGACTCAAGCTTTTCAATGAAACTGCATAAATATATGTGACAGATCTCTATTAGAAGAGGTAAGAGGGAAGAAAATTACAGGCATGTGGCATACATCCAACATGACTGAGAGGTTGGTGGAGGTCAGCAGTTGAGGCTGAATAATAAGGAGTCTAGCATATTTATTATTTTTTTTATTTTTTTTATTGAAAGAGGGAGGCAGACGAGCAAACGGGTCACCTGATGTTGCAAACATTAAGAAATATAGCCAAAGGTGAAGATTGTTTCCTACATTCTTCCACACATCCCATGCTACCCCAAAAAACCTCAACTATAAAAATAAATAAAATAAAAATAGCCTTTATTCTCTGATGAATGTTACAAAGATTTTATATTAATTAATTAATTAACTTAGTTGACACCAGCCTCATTCGCATCAGGTTGCCCATCCTGGACATAGGCCTCCTCCAGTTGTCGCCATTTCTCCCTGTCCCTGGCAGTTCTACGGAACCCCTTGGGTAGGTCATCCTCCCATCTCTTGTGTGGCCTTCCTTTACTTCATTTGCCATCTCCGGGGTACAAAAGTGTGACATCTTTAGTCCATCTGTCCCTCGCTGATCTTATTTACAAACCTTACAAACCTCAACTATTAAACTTAAATTATCAGCTGACTAGCTTATGCCCCGCGGCTTTGCCCCCGTGAATGGGAATTTTGAAAAATCACTTCTTAGTGCATCTCCAGGATACTCAAGGCAATTCAGTGGTTTAGGCTGTGCGTTGTCTGTCAGTCAGAGAATCAGTGATGGTGCTGTTTTATAGTCAGCTGATTAAATACTTAAAGCAGTAACTGCACAATATTGTTAGTGAATTGCTGCGTCTATAGAGCACTAGTGACTATTTCTATGGAGAGGCTATTTGTGATCAGAAACCTTGAACCTTAATTTAATTGCAACATAAAGCCTCATTAAAATTGTAGTGTGAAAAAAATTTTTTTTCAGGTGGACATAGATGATGGACTACCACAGCAGATGTGCGCACGCTGCATCAGCTTTTCAAACGCCTCCCTGAAATTCAGGAGACAGTGCAAAGACGCTGAAACCAGACTTTTACAAGTAAAAAATGGATGTGATAATGGTGAAGCAGAGACTAGAGCTGTAGACAGTGAAGACCTTCGCGATGAAGACATGCCATTAAAGTTAAAAGCCGAGGAAGACAGCGAAATAAATGATGATGATGTGACTGTTAAAAGTGAAACTGATAGTGACATTGAGGATAACAGATCTGGTAATTATAATGACGCTATGTTAGTGAAATATCAAAATATTTAGCCATTACTCAATTAGTATATGAATAGCTTCCTGTTCCTGTTGTAATATAGCTAGATGTTGTGGGTAACACAACTTAACCTTAACAATTTTTTATAGACTAAACAGTTAAGGTTGTTGTTCAGAGTTATGGTTCCCTAAACCCTGCTTAAAAATGGAAATAGTAAATTACAAATGTTCTCTTGCAGGTGCACTGCACACAACGGAGGACGACCTGTTGCAGCTGAAGCCGGCGAGCGGAGCCCAGGCCGCGCCCGAGCGCCCCCACAGCCGCCCCGGGGAGGGCGCTCCCTGCAGCGCGGGCCACGAGCACCAGCCTAAGCTTAGGAGCTGTGTTGTGAGGCTCGAGCGCCTCCCAATAGATAACATGCACACCTGCAAGACTTGTCTTGTGACCTTTGACTGTGAATCAAGCCTTAGAAATCATGAATCTAATTTTAATAAAGTCTGTGATGAAACTGCCAGAACACATTTTCAATGTGATACATGTGGCAAACAATACATGCAGAAAAGGCATATAATAAGGCATCTAACTGCACACAATGAAAAACAAGTTGAAATTAATTCTGGCAATAAGTATAATAAACAGTTCAGAAATGAATATCCTTTGACTTTTCACACTGGTGAAGGACCCAGACCATACATATGTGATATGTGTTCCAAAGAGTTTTCACAAAAACAACACTTGATTGGACACATAAGAAAACTACACAGAGATGTCAATGATAACATGACAGACAAATACTCATGTAACGTATGTAGAAAACGGTTTAGACAACTATCACAGTTGACTACCCATAAACGAGTTCACACTCACACTAGAGAGAAATCGTTCACTTGTGATGTTTGTGAGAAGCAGTTTACAACAAATAGTCACTTGACTAGACACAGACGAATTCACACTGGAGAGAAACCCTACTCGTGTAGAGTCTGTAACAAACAGTTTGTACAATACACACATTTAACTACTCACATGCGCTTGCACACGCGTGAAAAAAAATTCATTTGCGATATATGTAATAAAGGATTTATACGAAAGAGTACTTTAACTGTGCACATAAGGATTCACACGGGAGAGAAACCATTCACTTGTGATGTCTGTAAGAAGCAGTTTACAACAAATGGTGAAGTGACCATACATCAACGAATTCATTCTGGAGAGAAACCCTACTCGTGTAGTGTCTGTAGCAAACAGTTTGCACATAAAATAAGCTTGACTTATCACATGCCCTCGCACACGGGTGAAAAAAAATTTAGTTGCGATATATGTAAGAAAGGATTTGCATTTAACTTTTCTTTAACTAGGCACATAAGGACTCACACGGGAGAGAAACCATTTACTTGTGATGTCTGTGAGCAGCAATTCAAGCAGAGCAGTAATTTGACTGAGCACAGACGGATTCATACTGGAGAGAAACGCTATAGCTGCAATGTCTGTAGAAAACAGTTTACACGAAAAACATATTTTACTGGTCACTTAAAAACTCACACGGGATAAAAACCATTTACTTGTGATATCTGTAGGAAATAATTTGGACATAACCTGCGTTAGGCCAGATGTTTAGTGCTTGTTCACGGGACAAAAAATTGAATGGTGTAATGACTGTGTCATGTGATGTATAGGTGTGTATGCGGGTGGTAGGACCTTGTGCGAGGTCCGTCCGGATCGCTACCATCTTACTCGTTAATCCTGCCGCTAAGCAGCAGTGCTTGCACTGTTGTGTTCCGGTGTGGAGAGTAAGACAGCCGGTGTAATTACGGGCACAAGAGGCATTTCATCTTAGCCCTCTAGGTTGGCAATGCATCTGCAAACCCTCCGGAGTTGCGGGTGTCTATGGGCAGTGGTGATCACTTACCATCAGGTGACCCACTTGCTTGCTTGCCTTCCTCGTTGTATAAAAAAAAAAAGGTGTGTGTGTGGGCATTTGTAGCAGTAATCATGTTGTGTTTTGCGATTGCTTTGTCTTTGATTATACAAGTACAACTGATGATGGGGACGCGTTTTGTTGTATTTAACCATTATTTAACGTCATCATTCAGTTGCCAAAAAGGCAAGGGTGAAAGCCATAATAAAAAAAATATGTTTAAGCAGTGTTTATGTTAAGTTTCGTGTCCTCTCCCGCCTCTACCCAAATGTCTAAATTTATGTTGTATGAAGTGCGCCCTTTGAAATCAGGCCTTATATTATGAAGTGCAAAATTCGAACTTCGTATCATGCCGTCCCGCTCACGCTAACATCCTAACTAATATTGTAAATGCGAAAGTAACTCTGTCTCTCTGTCTGTCTGTTTGTTACCTCTTCACGGGAAAACCGCTGCACCAATCTAGGTGAAATTTGGTAAGATAGTTTGAATATTGAGGAATAACATAGGCTACTTTTTATTCGGGAAAATTATATTATAGTTCCCGCGGGATAGCGATAACCGAAATCTACGCGGACGAAGTCGCGGGCAACAGCTAGTTATTGAGTTACGGAGAGAGATCCACTTTGAACCGAAAATGTAAATCCCATTTATGCCGTGGGAATTTCGAAAAATCCCTTTTTAAAGTGTGGCGACCAGGACCGTGTTTTATAAAGGTAAGGTAGGTTTTTTGCGGGTGGTAGGACCTTGTGCAAGGTCCGTCCGGATCGCTACCACCATCTTACTAGCTAATCCTGCCGCTAAGCAGCAGTGCTTGCACTGTTGTGTTCCGGTGTGGAGAGTAAGACAGCCGGTGTAATTACGGGCACAAGAGGCATTTCATCTTAGCTCTCTAGGTTGGCAACGCATCTGCAAACCCTCCGGGGTTACGGGAGTCTATGGGCAGTGGTGATCACTTACCATCAGGTGACCCACTTGCTCGTTTGCCTTCCTCGTCGTATAAAAAAAAATGTTACAATTTACAAGCGGAAGTGTCATTCTATCACCTTTTGTTACTTACAGCTTGTAAATTACAACTTGTAGTTTTATAAAACGACCCTGGCGCCATCTGCCATCCAGTAGGAGTACCAACTTACGACTTTCTAAAGACTCCTAGCGCCATCTAGTCATCCTACGTACTTCGCAGTTTTCAGTTATACATCGCGCTGACAAGTCTCGAGTCGGTGCATAAATACAACTTCCAACTCTCTTCTAACGGACTTCGGTCCCCAGGCGTAACGTCTGCCTGGAGAGAGATCTCTCTATTGTGGTCCTCCCCACAAGTGCACCTCTTAGGATACCTAAGGTATCATTAGACATAATGAAAACGGGATATTGACCGCGATTACCTTATAGGTTTTATGAGCTCCCGATATTTCGATGCAGTTGCATGCATCATGATCACGGGCAAACTCATTCGCGTTTTCATTATGTCTAATGCAATTAACCGCGAATCATTTAAAACCTAAGGTATTATGTCTTCATAATTTCAAGTCTGTAGGTCCAGTGGTTTAGACTGTGCGTTGTCTGTCAGTTAGTCAGGCACTCAGGCACGGTACTGTTTTATAGGTATAGATTACGAGTATTGATCTTAAAGTAAATACAAATATGACCAAATTTGTAGGAAATTTCATGTAGAATTCGAGATATGAGCAAAAACTTGAAAAAAGGTACCTTTAACGCTTTAACTCCCCTACACCCTCAGCACAGCCACCACTCTTGAGGACTTTTAGTATGTTTATCTGGATACCGCAAGGTATAACTTGGTTGCTTGGTAGAGATCGCTCTGTAGCGATAAGGTCGCCTATTGCAACCTCTTATTTTCTTTGTGCTTTTTTTCTGTTTTGCTTGTTATGTGGTATTCAGTTATTGTATTGTATTGTAATAATAATAATTTTTGGTCGCAGAATAGTATGGTTTCAGTGCATTGAAATCTAAATTTCTTTGATTCTTACGGCATATTAGTGAAATAAAAACCACGTATAAATACAAGTTTTAAGTTCTAATTTTCGTATAACAGTACCAATTTACAAAACTACACGAATTATTTCCCCTCATTTTATTACTTTTCTCACCCTGTGCTCCTAGATTGAAGCGTCACTCGTAGGGTACTATACTAACCACCAACCCCCCCTCACCCCCCCTACAATCTCGAATCCAATGTAGTCTAATATTTGTATGACGTTTGGAACAGCGCCCTCCCGTGAACGTATTTGGAACAAAAATTTAACATTAAGTTTGGTTCAGAAGCGCATTTGAGCCTGTGGGAATGACCACAATAGAGAGATCTCTCTCCAGGCAGATGTTACGCCTGGGGACCGAAGTCCGAAGGAAGAGAGTTGGAAGTTGTATTTATGCAACCGACTTGAGAAACTTCGTCAGTGTGATGTAGCGCAGAAAGCTACGAAGAACGTTCGATGGCTAGATGGCGCTAGGAGTCGTTAGAATGTCGTAAGTTGGTATTCCTACTGGATGACAGATGGCGCCAGGTCGCCACAAGCCTTTGAGGTTGAAGCCAAAGAGTATAGTAAGTAGGAGTTGAAGCAAAGAAACTATAATCTGGTGACTGACAGAGATAACAACAGAAAGATGACGGTGAGGGGTCTCACCTAATCGTCGTCCTTCGAAGGGGATTGCAAATTGATTGAAATAAATTGAAACAAGCAGTCGCTATTCAAATGTAATTTATTTGCAGTAGTGTGGCGGCCGCGGGCGGGCCCGGCGCTCGGCAGCACTCGGTGATGCTCGGCAATGCTCGGCGGCGCTCGGACCGGCCCGTGGCCACTCGTACAACGTGTAAAAGCGTTTATTGCGTTATTCGTTGACGGCACTTAACAACTCCAATTACTACTATTTATAACTTATTTTTGTCAGTAGCAACACTGGCAGCTACTGTCACAATCATTTCTTTGTTACTGTCAGTCAAATCAAAATTAATTCGACGTTCAAACGGCATACGGCATTTTTGACGCAATCGCTGCCGGCTGCGAACGAAACTTCTTCAGGTGCCGCAAACGCACATGTGCGTTCAAACAAAGATAATACAGCCCAAATGCCTGCAAATTTATGACAACGACACTGGGCGAAAGCCACCAAGACGCATATGTGCGTTGCCGGCAGTGAATGCCTTTAGTTAAAAGCTTTACACACAGAAGTCGCGCAGGCGCGCTCGTTCAACGCAACATTTGATACAACTTGAGCTTAATGGCAGAGGCGCCTGCGCTCACAACATACCTGTAATATTGGTCTCGAATTTATTGCATGTAAACATGTACCGATATAAGTACATATAAGTCGTGGCGCGCTCGCGACCGACCTGTCACACACACCGACACGCTGTAGTATTTAGGTTTAGGTTAGTAGGTCTAGACATAATATTGTGGTTTTTCAATGACGCCATCTATCGGCAACTTCATGCATGTAGTGACGAAATACACACTGAATTTGACGTCTGTATTTCTGCACCATCTGAATGGTTCGAAGACAATTAGGTAGGTACTTTTATGTAACAACGTGCTAAGTATTTATTTGCCATTAAGTGAGTACTATTGTTCACAGACGAGCATATCTGAACTATCACAAGGGCACGACGAACGAAGCTATAGGTATAAAGTGATTTTAACATTAAATATTTAATTTGGTGTTTTACCGCGTTCGCGAGGAGGTAGCTTCTTTTTACATTTATTTCTTTACAATAATCAGATTCGTGTTCTATGCGCCTGTGATGCAGCAGGGTGCGGACTCGTATATATTTTACATAATTTGTTCTTATAAAATTAGAATATTCTAGAAAGTAGAAGGCTCGCGACGAGCCGCGGCGCGGCCGACGACAACCGACCCCTATGTCACGAACTCTGCAATACCAATGTCAGTTTACTTGACAATGACACAACAATGACAATTCGATCCACATTTCCTTGCCAGCACACTAAAACAAAAACTTTCCAAATTTGTAAAGTTGATGTTGAGTTGGTGAAATGGGGATTAGGGCCCTGCCTATTTCACCAACGTGACTAAAGTTGTAGATTGCCATCTGTTGACTGTTAAGTTTGTGATGCCGTGACCGCCCCCCGCGCCGCGCGTCGCTAGACTGTCGGATGGTAGAAAAATCGCTAAATACATTTTTACATTAAGCATTCAATACACACGAATTTCGTAGAAAACTTTGAAAGGTTCAACAGCACAGTTACGAGTATATTTTACATCGAACGATCACACTTCACCTACTAGCCCGCTGGGGCCAGGGACTAAACACGCAGGCGCGTTATTACACCTTGAAGTGACTGACGGCGTGTGGAAGTGGCAACGGCCAACCAAATCTGGTTACTTAAATCTCAAAAAATCCAGGTTCGGTACCGGATTTCGGCGGTACCGAGGAAGCAGGCGTCCAGGCAATGAAACGTTTCATACGCAAGCGAGTAAGTACAGCTCCTGTCCATCTTGATGGCCCGTCTGAGACTGAACTCGAGGCAAGTGAGAATAAGGGCTGTCGTGAGTAAAAAATCAGCTAGAATCGCTTAGTGTCGAGTATCTGTCAATTTCCACCAATCATATGCCAGTAGCTTGTCCCTCATTGGTGGAGCTTGATACTAGTGATCCTAGCGGAATTTTGATTCGCGATAGCCCTTATCTGCGCAGGAACAGTCAATTATTCAAACTGCTTCGAACCTTACATCCTGCTGCCACACATGAGCTCAGTTGGAGTATCTTTTTTGTATTTTGTTCAAGTTTCAGTGAGTTTATTAAAAATATAACACATGAGCTCCACAGCGACTCCCAAGTAGATCAGGGGGACGACTACGAAATTCGAAGTTCGTATCGTATCGTCCCGCTCGCTCTTGTATTAAATCATATTAGCGTGAGCGGGACGGCACGACACGAAGTTCGAATTTTGCACTTCATAGTTTAAGGCCAGACGGGCCGTAAGCAAGCTGTATACGACGCTTAGAGGAGTGTCTGTGATATAAACAGCTGTTTCGTGGGCCCTCGTCATTTCCACACGCAGTTCGTTATTGCTACTGGAGGTGCTCACACGGGACGCAAACGTCACTACTACTTACTCGACTGTACAGTAACTATGGCGTATAGGAAGTTATTGAGGGGCGCTGGCGCCTACGCCAAGCCACCAAGCTTACCGAGAATGGGATAAAGCAGTTTTAATAACTGCGAACCGTGACGACGCCGGACGAATATTTGCAGAAACATATTTATTTACACCAGGGCCCCGTTTCTCGAAGCTTATTAGTCTAATGATATTTGTGTTTCGTCTCTTAAATCACACGAAAAAATGAAACAAAACACAAATAATATTAGCCTAATAAGCTTTGAGAAACGGGGGCCAGGACGAACTTGTAACAAAATCACTCTAATATTTGAACCCGTCTCAAAAATCTTTAGCAACAGGAGCTTGACATCTACCCGACTCAACGTATGACAGTTTTTTTTTGTTTTTTTTACAATACACGAGCTCGGAAAGTGCCACGTCACGTGGATCAACATATTTGCAGAAAGTTAGTCTTTTCCGCACGTGTTTTAAGATCGTCGACACTCGTCACGAATTGCTTACTTTCGCAGTTGTATCATAAATAACTATTCTGGTCCGAGCAATTGAAATAGGTAAAAAAAAAACCCTTAAAAAAGAGAACAATGCCTGTTCACGGTTTAACGTTGACTGCAGCATTGGATTGGATTGGCCGACCAGCAGTCCACACTTGTCCAGTGGCGCTGGAATGGAAAAGTAGACCGTCAATCCAGACACTGGACTGGATCCCTCACTGTAATACATTCGCTGTGCTGGCCCGCCTTATTCCAGTAGCATTCCAGCGCTGATTACAACAGCTGGACTGGAATAATGTCAACCGGACATAAGTGTACCTTTTTTTATTTCATTCGCTAACGAAATGATAGAAGACTCTTCGTAACTACAATCTCTTAAACTCTAACACTTAGAGAAGACTCATGCAAAAATATTTTTATTTATAACTACTTTGTGGTTTGAGCACAAGTGCAGGAGAGGAGGAGCCTCGATCACAAGCGAAGTACGTCGAGGCTGGACGCGAGAGTTGTCAACATTAACATTTTTACTCGTAAGTATCGCAAATAAACTTTTAATAAAAACTAAATTAAGCCAGGAAAAGGCAAATAAGGGAAAACAGAAAAAAAAAACTCAAAATACAATAGCAGTGCATTTAATATAATAAAGACTGACGCGACCCGCGGCTGGCGCGGGCCTGCGCTGCGGTGGCAACACTGGCAGCCACACCGGGAGACCAGCACCAGAGTTGCCACACCAAACCTTCGAAGTCATTAAATTTCAAATTGTTACACATTTAACCCAGATTCTTAGATCACACGATTATTACACTTGATTAGTTATCAACAATATAAAAAAAAACGATTTAAGTAGTTTTTCTCCAAATTTCAAACTGATGCGTAAATAAACCAGTAAAACGAATTCTCGAATTGGGATTCGAACCCAAACCTCTACCAAACTATGGTAAGGCGCTAATCCAATTACGCTATTCGAGCAATTGGTGGCTAGCACGAAAAACTTCAATATACTCAGGCATCAGTTTTAGTCGCTTCGCGCGAACTGACCCGCTAGCGCCATCTATTTAAGTAGTTCCTAAACAATACATTAAGAGTTAACTGCATACCAATTCAAAATCCACCGACCTGCCTCGAATTGTGCTCTCGCAAGGCCCGCGACACATTTATATTGCTTTCATTACAAAATTACCTGCCGCACCCAGAGTCACGTAAGCGGCAATAATTCAGCAGCGAAAGTAGCTGTAGTGCTAATTGGTGTATTATATGCACTACGGAAGCACATTCCGGACATCTATTTCGAGCCACCTTGCATTTTTAAGCCCCGACGAAAAAGAGGGGTGTTATAAGTTTGACCTGTCTTTGGCATCATTGCTCCCAAATGGATGGATAGATTTTGATGCGTTTTTTTAATCGAAAGCTAGTTTGGAGATGGTTTTGAACTTTGATGATATTGAACTTTGAAATGACAATGTTGGGGGTTTTTCAACTTTTTTAAGTTGGTTAGGTTATTTAGGTTAGGCTTAAATGGCCGTGTATAAAACATTTAACGAAGAAAAGTTTTTATGCACTATTAACGCCGGCAGTATCCTTGTCAGTTTGGCGAATTTTTAAATTTAAAGCACGAATGGAAGGTTGAGTGTCTTCGTTCTGCAAGATGGTTCGGTTTTGCCCAAAAGTGTATTAGCAATTTTTTTGGGGGCTGATTGTAACGGTCCACTACTTTAAGTGTCATAAGTGTGTTATTAACAATTAGCCTACGACTCTGAATGCGGCAATGATTCTAAGTAGTGTTTTGGTGCGCGGGCTTTACGAGATTATCGGTAACATTGGTCGCCGGTGGCGCCACCTACGATGCGTCGGCCAAATCACAAGACTGCATTATTAAGCAATGTTCACACAAAAACCGTCCATACGGTCTGGATAATTGCTTTTTTTTCCTATATTTAATTCATAAGCATAACAATGGGATTCAGAATGAGAACTTGAGGAATGTGAGCGAAAGGTAAAAGCTTTTAAGTTCCGAATACAGCCTGACATTATAAAACAAAAACGTATACAATCAATAATAACAAAAAAAACAGATAAGGCTTCATTATTCGTACCGTAATTCCCAAAACTGTGTTAGTAACATTTCACGTAACATATTAAATTGCACTTCTAACCTTTTTGATTGCAGAGTCAGATCATCGCATAAAGAACACAATAATACAAATTGATTTAATTATATTTATAACACGAATAAAATGAAAAAAAAAAATCGTAGTATCACATGACTCGCCGTGAAGGTTACCGCACACATCAGCGCGGCCCCGGATCGCCAGCGGCTCGGCTCGACCCGTTCGGTAAACTTTGTATGAAACTCCAAAAAATAACATCCCAATATCTCTATCCTATCGTAGTTCCGACAAAATAATTAACACTTAAATCTCTGGTGTCTAGTGTAAAAGAGCATTTTAACTGCAACAGTTCTAAATGATTCGCGGTTAATTGCATTAGACATAATGAAAACGGGATATTGACCGCGATTACCTAATAGGATTGATGAGCTCCCGATATTTCGACGCAGTTGCATGCATCATGATCACGGGCAAACTGACGAAACGAGGGTATGTGAAATGGGATATAGGAAATGAGGGTACATTATGCAAGACTAGTCCAGAATCAGTTTCGGGTACGCGTAGTGACACCGTAAGTGTTGTGTGCTTAAATCGAGTAATAAGTGAGAACGCGACCGATAGTAGTGGCAGTGCGCGCAGTCGGCGCGCAAAAATGCGGGTAGACGGAGCCCGGACTGCGCAACATTAGTGTCTATCCTCGTCTCGTCAGTTTGCCCGTGATCATGATGCATGCAACTGCATCGAAATATCGGGAGCTCATCAAACCTACAAGGTAATCGCGGTCAATATCCCGTTTTCGTTATGTCTAAAGTATTCAACTGCCTAATATTTACTGAATAAAGTTTTGATTGTGTTTTTTCGAGTCAGTGCAATAAATAAATATTTATATTTCTGTTTCCTTGCTTTCGTTTGGTCGGCGGCGGCGGCGAGTCGTCGCGAATCTGACGTCGCGTCGATATGTGCGGTCTGACCTCTCTACTTCAATTGTGATTGGCGAAGCTTCCTGGGCCGTGTTTCATCAAGCTACAAATTACAAGCGGAAGTCTCTTTCTAACAAAAGGTGATGGAAATAGACTTCCGCTTGTAAATTGTAATAAGCGAGTGTAAGGAGCGATAAGGTCCCATTTCAACTCGTAGTCCCATTAATAAATTAATAAAATTTCACTTCTTGTATATGATATTAATACGTACGCATATAGTACGATCCTGAATACCATAGAGAATAAACGCGGGAAAATGATCGGACATTTGATGCGACACGACAATTTCTTTAAGAGCATTTTAGAAGGAAAAATTGAAGGACAGAGAGGAAGAGGCCGACCTAGGCGAAGCTACACGGACCAGATACAGGAGAAGGCCGGTGTCGTGTCGTATCAGGAGGTCAAGGAACTGGCTCATAGGAGAGATGATGATTGGAAGAAACTCCACCGACAAGAGTGTAACTCTTAAGTTTGATTATGATGATGATTATGACGCATATAGTAGGTAAGTAAGTAAAGCTACAAATATTGAGTGACGACGGCCTGTCAACTGCGACACCGTGCTTGGTTCTGCGGTGGTACGTGAATATATTTATCTTGCTGTACAGTCAAGGAATTTAATTCCCTACCCATTTCGTTGAAATGTTGTAAGACATTCCCTATGCATTAAGGTCGAAAACGTCAACGCAAACGCGACATGTCAAAGCAACGTCGTGTTCTATCAAGCTCTTATGGTGACAGTTTCCTATACGATATTAAACCTTATGTGGGTTGGAAATTAAATACCTTGACTGTACATACATATACAGGAGGTTTGAGTAAATTTCAATAGAACTGAATAGGACTACGAGAAACGAGTCTCCCTCGTGGTCCCATTGATGGGACGAATCAATGGGACCACGAGAAAACGGGGACGAATTTCTAACTATTATACTCGTTATTAGGTACCTAATGCTTGCGCGTGATTGGCCGACGCTTCCCTTAGTTAACTTATATTTGGTAGGGGTTAGCTACAGCGGGCGTCCGCCAGATGCCGAGCAGCCACCATACTGCGTCTCGGCACCTTTGAACCGAACGGTCAAGTTAAAACACCTCAACCGGAAAACAAGTAAACGTGTTAACAAAGAAAAGAAAAAGTTATTGCAATTTCATTGTACGAGATTTCCGTGAAAAAAATTAGAGGGATAACCGCGGAGCGCGGGGCAGGACCGCTGTTTAAACTCTCAACCGCACAATTGATAAGAAATAAGTATACCCAGTTCACACTATTCCAGTCTAGTACAACACTGCATGGTATGGATATGTAATCATACGTAAGCCAAGCACGAGTTTTCGAATCCTCCGTAAAGTTACCGTATCAAAATCGAGAAACCTCATACTTAAATAAATGTTACGGCACAATTGACACCAATCGACCTACTCCCAAACTAGGCAAAGCCTGTACTATGGGTACTAGACAACGGATAAACATACTTATATATATATTAAATATCCAAAACCCGAGAACAAACATTCGTATTCATCATACAAACATCTGCCCCGACCGGGATTCGAACCCGGGACCTCAAGCTTCATAGTCAGGGTCTCTAACCACTAGGCTATCCGGTCGTCAAACGGTATGTAAACGATATTATCTAGTCCGGCACTGCACTGGAATGCTACTGGAATAGATGTGAACGGGGCATAAGAGCGGTGCGCTGTGACAGCAGCAAGGACGACAAAACCAAGAGGACTGCCAATGGCTATACAATGTCGCGTTCCTGTAAAATAATGAGCCTGCTGTAGCTAGTTTCACTATAGCGAGGTCTCTGTACCATTAATTTTGTATGACACTTAGACTTCTGGTTAACACAATAGCGCCATCTATGAACTGAAAGAAAAATCGAATTTAGATGGCGCTATTGTGTTAGCCAGAGGTCTAAATGTCACACCAAATGAATGGTACAGAGACCCCTCCGTAGTAAAACTAGCTACAGCAGGCTTATTATTTCAAAGGAACGCGACATCGTATAGACACTGGCGGTCCTCTTGGTGTTATGGTCCTTGGACAGCAGTCAAGTTCGCTGCCCGCGTCCGAAGGGATAACATAATCAAGCAACAAATAAAAAGTTAAAATACTGCCTGTTGGAAGCCTGGGGCGCAGCAAATGCAAACACAAACTACGTAACCCTTACAGTACAACTTAGACAACTTAAAGCTAACTTTTAACATGTGTAAGTGAGGCTTTGGGCGCGGGCGGGGGGGGGGGGGGGGGGGGGAGGGGGGGGTCCTCGGCGATGCTGGAGACGCTCTACCTACCGGGTCGCTGTTTCTCATACAATTGAAAAATATAATGTATTATTTTGTAATTATACTCAACAATTAATTGTGTCAGAGAAAAGACTTATGACTTAGTGATAGATTATGAAAAACATAACATTATGACTTTCAATTGTGCGGGGAACAAAATATAAAACAGTTCACCAACACACAGATACGTGGATTGAACTAAATGCTTTCAGTAACACGGTCCTACCGGCTGCGCCAAGTAAGCGATCGTAAAGCACGAATGTAAAAATCAAATATGTTAGGAAACCGGTCCTCGATTGATATATTAGTTGCAGGGCCACCATCTCACACACACATAAACGAAACAAACGAAAACAAATAAAACGTAACTAACATAAGCAGCGGGATTCCCCTCAAACGAGCGACTGAGGGGATCCTACCGGCCGCGCCAACGAAGCTACGAAACTTAATTCATGATTTACTGACAACTCCAATATTTCATTTAAATATTATTGCACAAATTTACAAAAAGTGTACAAAAGGCGGACTTAATGCTTCTACGTTTTCTACCAGCTAATTATTAAGTATCATACATTTTTTTATCCAGCATCATCGACGAATACCGTTTTTGATATTGCACGTGGAGGCGACGCCAGGCGGCCGGCGCTAGTCGCGGACGCGACACGATCACGACACGACTGCGACACGACAGGGAGGCGAGGGGGGGGGGGGCATGGCACGAGCCTCCGGGGCCTGGCGGTGACCAGGATAGCGGCCCCAATGCGCGGGAGATGGAGGGAGCTGGTGGCTTCACAGCTGAATACTCGATCGAACCAATCGTCAGTCAACTGTTCACAGTGGGTCTCACAAGAAGGCTCAAGGGCAATTTAAAGACCTAAGGCTGGAGTATCCCTGCGAGTTCGAATCAGAAACGAGGAGACCAGTAGAACTAAAGTTACCGAGCTCAACAAATTGCACACCTCAAGTGGCACATTTCTGAACGATGGCGAAAGAACTGATGGCCGCTGGGGCCGCAAGGGTCTGAGGTGGCGGCCTCCCGCGGGGTGGACGGACCATCTGTAAAGACCGCGGGGAAGGCCTATGTCCAGCGGTGGAAGTCTTCCGTCTGATATGACGATGAACTGTTTATATTATGAGTCAATCGACTTTCAAGTGTAGTTATTCTGTCCCGTCACTCAGGAGACAACAGTGATACAGTTGGTAAGGTTGTCACGTATACTACTAGCTTGCTTACGAGATAAGGCATGAAGGAACTCTTAACTTTTAGTAGATTTGTACCCTAGAAAATCATACTTCTAATGAAAGACCGAGGAGAGTGCTTGCACTGTTGTGTTCCGGTGCGGGGAGTAAGACAGCCGGTGTAATTACGGGCACAAGAGGCATTTCATCTTAGCTCTCTAGGTTGGCCACGCATCTGCAAACCCTCTGGGGTTGCGGGTGTCTATGGGCAATGGTGATCACTTACCACCCACTTTCTCGTTTGCCTTCCTCGTCGTATAAAAAAAAGAGACGTCACCATGGCAACGTACAACACTTAAAAGTTGATTGTCCTTTAAAACACACTGGGCGCATATCAACGAACGACATATTTATGGTATTTATCAGATTTACACCACCGACGTATTGTTCGCATTCATTTGTGTAGAAACACGACGACACACAACATGGGGACTGCCGACCACAAGTGTTAAAAACGCCACAATGTTAATAGGGCTCTTGGTCGGCCGATCGGGGCTTGCTGCGATAGTTATGAGACCCCTATTTCACCATCTTTACAATTGTCAGTTTTATATGACAATTCGAATTGCATTTCTTTGACAACATGAAGCGCGCTAAAACAAAAGCTCTTCAAGTCAGCAGTTGACACCGAACTGTCATTGAAAAATGTCAGTTGTAAAGTTGGTGAAATAGGACCCTGACCTCGGAATATAGGAGGCAAAATTAACTGAGAGCTATAGGGATCGCCTGTATCGATAAAATCAATTATCTATTTCCTATATACTAGTGGTCGCTCCAAGTGTTCTATATTCCAAGGTTATGTTATGATCCAAAACGAATCTATTACTAAGGTCACCGAACTCCACGAATAAACAATACGTAAAATAAGTAAATTAACGAGGTGGACCGATTGCTGAAAAACGATATCTTCACACGAAAACGCCATTCGAAATACCTATTTGGGTAATTTTTATTTTGGGTAGGACTTTTATACATTAGGCAACCTTTGAGCCGAATCCATTTTAAACTTTAAAAAACGCCTTTCAAGGTTAGACTAACTGCGATCAATAATTACCTAAATAACGGGTCACGAACAAAAACATACTGAAAATATTGACACCAATTGACCTACTCCCAAACTAGGCAAAGCCTGTACTATGGGCACCAGGCAACGGATAAACATACATACATATATATACATATTAAACATCCACCCGAGAACAAACATTCGAATTCATCATACAAACATCTGCCCCGACCGGGGATCGAACCCGGGACCTCAAGCTTCATAGCTGCGGCTGCGATAGCGTGCAATTTTGCGGGCAATAAACAAGATCCCACTCAGCAAGTTTCGCAGGAGTGCGCAGGTTTCCTCACCATGTCTTCCTTCACCGAAAAGCTCACAATTAATTACAAATATAATTTCGCACATAAATTCGGAAAAAACACAGAGGTACGAGAAGAGGCTCGAACCCACGATCCTCTGCCTGAGAGGCCATAGGGGCAAACCACAAGGCTTTAGTTCGCACCCGACATTATAGTGTCATTATTGATTGAAGTTCAATCCAAATCGAAACCGCACCTCCAAAATACCCTCAAAATACATTCAGTTTAAAAAAAAACTCCAACATAGTTGAGCAGAGACCTCCTGCGATAACGATTATTCCTTCCGAGCCTACTTCCCCCTACATCCAGCAAAGCGATCCCACCAAACAATACACGAACCCCACTACATACAACAAAATATATAACATACACACACACATATGTACAGCGCTATCGTTACATTACAGGGAGGGGGGGGGGGGGGCTAAACTAACAAACTAAACTTGATTACATTAACGATTTGGGAAAATATATATAGCGGGGCGGTTCCCCCGAATCCCCCTAATTTAGGGGGATCTACTCACGCGCGCTACAGGGGCGCACTCGGGCCGGTAACTCGCGACGGAATAAAAAATAGTTATTTATATGCGCGGCGGACGGCTGCACCGCGACACAGACAGACGGACAAACGGTAAATTAATCTATTCGCAATATCAACCAACGTTATACTTTTATTCAATATGGATCACTCGAGCGAGTGTATTTTCATTGAAACAGCAATGGAGAGTCACTGTCATGTGACCAACGTAGATGGGCCTTAACGCAAAGTTGACATTACTGTCACGCCGTGACAGCGCCTCGTATTTGCCGTTTCACTATACGGAGACAGTTTTCTTACAATTTGCATGGAGCCGCGGCGCGCAGATTGTCTATCGCGACGCAAAGGAAGGACTATGGATTAGTCCGAAACATGTCAGGCTATACTCGACTGATATACGTGAGCCATTCGCTTATTTCACTATGATTGAATCTCACGGTAGCTTCATATTAAAAGATTTTGTTATTCACAAATTTTCACCAAACAAATTATAAGAAAACCATCCTCGTTCACAAAGGTTTCCGGTAAGTATCAAGCGGCAGCGACAGTGTTGTGTCCGTCCGCGCGCGCGTCTACGAACTAGGCAGATTTGGCATCTCGCGTGATCGGCGGCCAGCGGGCGCGGCGGCGGCGAGTCACTCCGAGTTGTTGAAGTACTCGGACGCGTTGCCCCGGCATATAGGACACGTCCGGTTCGACTGGGAACACAGACACACACTTTAGTAAGATAACACTCTAAATACTCACTGAAACATGAATACACAGAAAACGGGATAAATTTTTTAAGAAGACAGTTTGAATATTGAGGAATAACATAGGTTACTTTTTATTCGGGAAAATTATATTATAGTTCTCGCGGGATAGCGATAACCGAAATCTACGCGGACGAAGTCGTATATCATTATAATTTGTTTACTTTTTATTCAGTTAAAATCATGATTTTTCCCAGTTTAAAACAGAGCTGATGGCGAAATTGGAAAGCTCGAAAAACTCTTAATAATTTATTCAGAAAACGAATGAAATTATACAAATGTTGTTTTACCTGTAGAAATATGATTGTAAAAAAAAAACGTTTTGTATATAAATATGTCACATTGACAACAAATAAATATCGAGCGACAACAATAAGTTTCAATGAATCTGCAACACTGAGGGTCGAGCACGACTTTTCGGAACCTATGTCACGTAAAATCGAATAGTTAACGTTGTCGAGTTTGTATGACGTTTGGAACAGCGCCCGCCCGTGAGCGTATTTGGAACTAAAATTTAGTATGAGGTTTCTCGATCTCGATACGATAACCGTAACGTTACGCAGGATTCGTAAAGTCGTGCTCGACCCTCTGTTAACGGGGTGTGGTTATAATATAGCAGCAGGTGACGCACCCTCAGCCATTTGTCGACGCACTTGGCGTGGAACTCGTGCGCGCACGGCAGCACGCGCAGCGTCTGGCGCGCCTCGAACTCGCACATGCACACCACGCACGACGTCTGCTCGCCTGCACACACGGACACACAAGCATTCAACATTATTAGTTAACTAGAGACCGCCCGCGGCTCCGCCCGGGTGGAATATTATATGTATTAACGTAAGGAATCTCTATAGCAATAGGAATGTGTCCTCTGGGTAAAAAAGTAATATTTCTAATTAGTCCGTCAATTATCGAAAAAAACCATTGGAAACGTATTTTTTGCTTTTTACGATATCAACAAAAATTTACATAGATAAAATTACAAACTTCAGTGGATTGCAATGCAGGATAATGAATGGCTTTCTTTATCCCTGAACGGCAACACTGGCATAGTTAATAGATTTGAGCAATTTTGGCTCGAAATTCGAACTTGCGATTTTATTTTGCTTAATATACAAAATTTACACACCCAATATCATATTTCCTCAAGTTTTTCGCGATTCCCAAGGTCAAAGAATAGAATTGCTTTAAAATTCCAGAGAAACATTGCGTTGTTTGGGAGAAACGTGTCAAAATGGTGTTGTAGAGCGCCATCCTGCTCTTTCTCGTTTTTTGTCCCGCTCTGGTTTTTCACTTTTATATATTAGATGGTCTTAATTCATGTTCGACAAAAACATAGAACAGAATTAGTTATTAGGTCATTTCCCATCGATTTTTTACATACAAGGGTTTTCGATTGTTTACTCCCTGGGGCCTTTTTCACCATCTTTACAATTGTCAGTTTTATATGTTAATTCGAACTACATTTCTTTGACCAGTACGTAGCGCGCTAAAACAAAAGCTCCGTTGACACCGAATTGTCATGGAAAACTGACAATTGTAAAGTTGGTGAAATAGGGGCCTGGTTTAAGACCCTAGATCAATGATTTAATTAAATTCATCATCATCATGTCAGCGGAAAGACGTCAACTGCTGCCCCCCCCCCCCCCCCCCCCCCCCGCGGCTCTCTACCAGGTCGTCGCTCCATCTTGTTGGAAGCCTACCGACCGCTCGTCTCAAGGTCCATGGACGCCATTCGAGGACCTTCTGACCCCATCGGCCACCAGTATCATTAATTAAATTAGATCAATATTATCAGTGTCTTTGTCTGTCGGTTTAGCTTTTTTTGATATTTTTGTTTTTATAATAGCCAAGTTGCTGCAAGCAATGCTAAAACTTCCCAATTATATAGGTCGCATACAGAAGCCCAGCATACAAATCTGACAAAAGTAAGTACAAAAATCCAAACTCTCCGACACAGAGTATGTCCCTCCCATTCAGTTTCCAAAATTTCGTTACGATTGATCAAGTTTTGAAAGATGAAACAGTCGAAAACGAAATCTCGAGTTTCGAGTTTTTTACTCAGAATTTTTAGTCGGGAGCTTCAGTTGTCCTTATAGCTCTGATTCTGGTCCCGCCTACGTCATAAATCTGAAAAAGGGCTCAGCTAATGTTACCTCTTAATAATCGATAGAGTTGTTTACCCTGATGCGTCTGCTGGCAGAACTTGTAGGAGGGCAGCAGGTCGATCTCGTGGCGCGCCAGCCCGCGCGGCTTGGCTTCGCCGAGCCGCTCCGCCAGGCTCAGCAGCGCCTCGTAGTTCTCGGTCTCGGGGGACTCGCCGCCGTCGCTGCCGGCGCCCGCGCGCGCCTCCGCGTACGGCGACAACGGGAACATCGCCAGCAGGTTCAGGAACACCTGGCCGGACCGGTCATACAGTTGCTCAGCCACGTTACAGACGAGCTCAAAAGAGCTGACGTGAAAGGATCAAATAAGTGAACGAAAGTATAAATGTGTCACTAATTTAAACACCTACGCTTCGCACAAATGTAAAGAAACTGGCCCATTACTTACAAAACGTTTTCATTTAGGTGCCATGACCAAGTTCGTAAACATTTGGTGCCGTGACCAGGATTCATCGGTTTCTACCGCCAGCTAGACTCCGTTTATGTGATTTCTTCGTAGAATTAAACACAGCTTTAAAGAGTGTCTCCGTTTTCATTATAAAAGTGTGCGAATTAGACCGATGAATTTCAAACGTTAAAATAAACCGAGTACAGTATAGCTTAACAGATAGATCGTATCCATTGGTGCCGTGACCAGGATCACATTCATCATCTGTTTCTAACGCCCGCTAGTATCGCTGAAAACGTTTCCATACTGGCGCGATCACGGTGGCGGTCAGTTGCACACGACGGTAGTCCTCTGCATGATTCATACCGACGCAGCTTCGAGGCAGTCAGAACGAGGTGCTTGATCGCGCCAGTCTGAGATCGTGCTTTGGACAAGCAGCAGGAGCGGGTCGGTACCTGGTAGGTGGGCGGCGGCGGCGGCAGCGACAGCGGCGGCGCGACGTGCAGCTGCGGCACGGCGGCCAGCAGCGGGCCCTGCACGCCGGCCGCGCCCGCGCCGTGCACGTGGTGCAGGTGGTGCGCGTAGCGCGGCGCGTGCCGCACGTACGGCCGCGCGCCGCCGCCCACGCCCGCCGGCCCGCCCGGCCCGACCAGCCCGCTGCGCCGACCGCCCACGTACTGGCAAAACAATAACCAACTTAGAAAAAAAAAAGAGATCTTCCAAATAAAAATATGACACAATGCATTGAAAAATTCGTTAGGTGCACCAATGTTAAGTATGGCTTAATTGGTGGAGCGTGGTACGGATTACCGAGGTTGCTGGTTCAAGTCCAGCTGCGTAACAGATTTTTCTTGGCATTGTCATTGTATGTTCAACTTAGAAAAGTTGAAAAACCCCCGACATTGTTATTTCAAAGTTCAATATTTCAAAAACGGGTGAACCGATTTTAATAAAACTTGGCTAAGAACCATCTCGATTAAACTAGCTTTCGATTAAAAAACCGCATCGAAATAGGTAAATCCGCTTGCGATCTACGATGCCACAGACAGATACACAAACACACAGATACACAGGTCGAACTTATAACACCCCTCTTTTTCGTTAAATTGACCGCGATTGCTTACTAAGGCTTTTTTATTCTACCGGCGATCACGATGCATGTAACTGCGTTGAAATATCGGGAGCTCATCCGAAGCTAGTAACGTAGTCACGGTCATAACATGACACCGGAGCAGAGGCAGACCGAGAAGGAGATGGCGGAACGATTAGGAACGTTATTGGCCGGACTGGCGAGATTTGGCCGAAACCAGAGACATGTGGAAGGAGAAAGGGGAGCCCTTCGCCCAGCAGTGGGGCACCGCACAGCGTATAGTAAATAAGTGCAAAAACTATACAGGGGTGTTCACTCAACCCCTGGCCGAGTTCTTGACGGTTCATTAAAACCAAGAGGACTGCCAGTGTCTATACTATGTCGCGTTCCTTTGAAAGAATAAGCCTGCTGTAGCTAGTTTTACTACGGAGGGGTCTCCATACCATTCATTTGGTATGATATTTAGACCTCTGGCTAACACAATAGCGCCATCTAAATTCGTTTTTTTCTTTCAGTTCATAGATGGCGCTATTGTGTCAGCCAGAGGACTAAGTGTCATACAAAATTAATGGTACAAAGACCTCTCTATAGTGAAACTAGCTACAGCAGGCTCATTATTTTACAGGAACGCGACATTGTTTGTATAGCCATTGGCAGTCCTCTTGATTTTATGGTCCTTGTTAAAACGTAGTCCGTATATCGAGATAGATGGAAAGAGTATACCTTTTCACAGTAAACGTCATAGTGACATCGCATGGCTTGACGAGGAAAATCGTTATGACGTTTACTATGAAAATGCATTGATTTAAACTTTCGCGATTTTCACACATTATCATGATATTCGGGACTGAGCCGTATGTTTAAATTTGAATTTAAATATATGTTTTTCACGCGACTAAGTCCCGAATATCATGATAATACTATGAAAATGTTCTATGGTGAGTCAGGAATTAATTGCCTCGACTCTACAATGTTTCTGCGACTTACGTGGTGGTGCGACAGCGCGGGCCGCGCGTGCTGCGGCACCAGCTCCAGCGCCGCACCTCGCGGCTGTAACAACGAACCCGCGTTACAGGAGGAACCAGCTTCGATACAGAGCGACATTTTAGGGTTCTGTAGCCAAAATGGCAAAAACGGAACCCTTATAGTTTCGTCATGTCCGTCCGTGTGTCACAGGCATTTTACTCAAAAAATATAAGGGTATATTGATGAAATGTGGAGTATAGGGTGCCTTGTGGAAGCCGCTACTTAGTTTGATAGTTAAATAACAAAAATAAATATAATTTCTAGAGGTGCACTCCATACACGCAACAAAAGTTGAACACTTCTTTGTTTCAGCAAACACCATAGTTATGTGTGGCACATTATTTCGACAGCTCTTTCAAAAACACTTTAAGGTTCCTAAGCATATATATTATCGGATACAATCGCTCCGAAAGTTGCATAAACGGTGTCCACTCCCTTATCTTCTAAATCGTAGGTCCAAAAATATGGAAAAAAATTACAAAGAAACAAATAAAATAGTTTCAACAAAAAATGTTTCCAAACACGATCGGATTTACCGTTCTCGAGTTATTGCCGAAAAACTGCGCTGCTCGCTGCGCTCACAATAATCTGCACAAGCTCTTATCTCTATAACAATAGAGCCGTGCTTACATCATTGTGACCGCTTCGGTCGCTCACCTACTTCTGCTGTTGACTGTACGCGTACTCGCGGTTCGGCGACCATAATCGCTCTCGCTTTATTCGTTAAAATTAACGCACTCAGGCCCCATATTACACCAACTTTATAATTGTCAGTTTTCAATGACAATTCGGCGTCAACTGCTGAATGAAAATAATCGATTTATTGATTATTTTTGTTTTTATTTTTATGAAACATTCATAGTATGAATTTCAACATACAATGACAATGCAAAGAAAAATCCGTTAAGCAGCTAAATATGACACAAGGCATTGAAAAATTCGTTAGGTACACCAACGTTAAGTATAGCTTAATTGGTGGAGCGTGGTACGGATTACCGAGGTTGCTGGTTCAAGTCCAGCTGCTTAACGGATTTTTCTTTGCATTGTCATTGTATGGTCAACTGCTGACTTTAATGAGCTTTTGTTTTAGCGCGCTACATATTGTTAAAGAAATGTAGGTCAAATTGTCATATAAAACTGACAATTGTAAAGATGGTGAAGTAGGGGCCAGGTGCTTGCACATCTATCTGGCACTTAACACTACTTTCGTTTTACAAATGTTGTCGTTGGCGATGCGATACGTCACGTAGGATTCGAGTATCCTTGCTCGGGGCGCTGCAGACGGCACTGACCTCTGTGTGCAGCAGCAGCGGCGCGTGGTGCAGCTCGGGCGCCGGCTGCAGCGGCGACAGCGCGCCGTCGCCCGCCAGCTCCAGCCGCCCGCCCTCCGCCCGCTACCGAACAATAGCATTACAAAATAGAAACTTCGGACGTAAGGGGGCGTGGGCATAACGTGACGAAAGCTCAGAATACAGAACAAACCAGAACCCGCGAGCGCGCCTAAAAGTGAGGCAACTAAAACTCCTCTTAAATAGAGTAGTTTGGCATAGTCATCTCCGTGCACGCAGCGTATCGTGACGTGTTGAACGGATGATAATACTAATTAATCCCTTCTCGTGACGTTCTTATATGCAACAATGCCGTTGGGCTCATAAAAAACAGAACATAATTAAATTTCAAGTGTAAATGGGTAGCGAAATCAATAAGAAATGGACTCACTCCGCGGCGTGCGTTATGACCGAATGTGGCTTCTGGTTTAATTTGTATTCCAAGGTTAAAAGTAAAAAAAAAAGTCAAAATCCTCGCCCATTGCTTACTTAAGTGTAACCAAAATATGCACATGACACGGAATGTCAAGTATCCGGGTTCGACTCTAGGGGGCTAGCTATATTTTTGTTATTTTCTGTGTATTCACGTTACGGCGAGTATTTATAAAAACATATAAATTGATATTAACGGTATAACAGCAAAAAAAAAATACAAAAAGAAACTCGTATGCGATCAATCGATCATGAACCGTACTGACCTGCGTGTGCGGCATGTAGTGCGGCGGCGAGGCGAACGGCCCGCGCGGCGGGTACTGCAGCCCGGCGTACACGCCGCCCATCTGCGCAGAACCAGCGTCAGTACCGGCGCGCGCGCACGCTACAGCGCGCAGGCCGCCCCGGCACGGGGGCACGAGTAGCATTGCAAAGGGCTTGACCATTTTAAGGTCACTATAAGTTACTGAGGTTGCTTTTTCGACAATGATATTCCCAGGGCCTGTTTACCAAACTCAGATAAGTTATATCTAACAAATAAATGTGACGACATCTCTGTTAGTTAAAAAAATTAATAAAACAGACACGATATGAATATGACAGATATCTGTCAGATATGTTTATCGGAGGGTGAAACAGACGGTATATTAAAGGAGCTTGTACAGAAAAAACGTCTGTCTTGTCAGTCGGTTTGTCATTTTATTTACGTTATTTTTCTGAATTTAAAGCAATATAAGCGACCATCTCAGAATTACAGTATGGTTGTATATTTATTGATGATCGCCAATCAGATTTCGCTGTTCACTTTTGGACTCAACAGGCACTGCAAAGGTCATCGGGGCGGCTCTGCGCGCGTTCTCTCGCCAGTAGCGTCCCCGGCTCTTGATAAGGGGGCGAGGACCAAACGCGACCTCACCCGCTGTCAAATTGACAGCTCGTCGGCGATAGTGCAATACCTCGTAACTAGCACCGGTAAATACTGCGTGTCTACACAACACCCAACTTTACAGGAGAAGCTTAAAACATGAAACTACCGTGAGACTCAATCATAGTGAAATAAAAACGGATCACTCACGTATATAAATCGAGTTTAATAATAAAAATGACGATGAAAACGAGGGTAGTTGTGTGCCGCTGTCAGCTGCGTCTAGTAGTCGCGCGAGCAGAGCCGCGGCGCGCAGTGTGGTCTCGCCGCCGCTGGGTCGTGCGCTCCCAGAGGAAGGACTACGAAGTAGTCCGAAACATGTCGGGCTGAACTCGACTTATATACGTGAGTGATCCGTTTTTATTTCACTATGAAGCTTAAAACGTTGTATCTTTATTTATTTCACGTTCGTTGGCGGGAAATCTTAATTCGGCTACATTTGTTAGTCACGCTGTATTAACCAATGCCAGGCCCCTATTCCACTAACTTTACAGTTGTCAGTTTACAATGACAATTCGAACTACATTTCTTTGCCAACATGAAGCGCGCTAAAACAAAAATACCCTCAAATCAGCAATCGACGCCGAACTGTCATTGAAAAGTGACATTTGCATAGTTGGTGAAATAGGGGCTAGCACGCGCGCCATTTTGTCGCTTGTCTCTCAGTGCGTCCTTCACTGATTCCATCACTATGGAAGGGACGCGCTGCGCGTCAAGCGACAAAATGGCGCGCGTGCTACATGTTCAGTTACGCGAATTGTCCCTATGGGTGTTGTGCAGATACGTTGTATTTACCAGTGCTAGTTACGCGGTACTGCACTATCCCCGACGAAGCGTCGCGTTTGCTCCGCGCGTTTAAACCATAAACCAAACGTGACCAGCGGGGTTAGGGCTGCAGCGGGGGGAGGGGGGACTAGCAGATTCTCGTCTCGTTCGTTAAAATAATAATAAACAAACGGCTAAATATAAAAATACAGTGTAGAGTAAAATAAATAATGTGATTCATGTAATAATAGTATGTTTATGCAACTGTTACATAATGAGGGTCCTTAACCTTTTCAACGCCAAGGACGCTTAAAGGCGTCATGAGCCGACGTGCCTACGACGCCACCAACGCTTATAGGCGTCCGGCTGCACAGTGCAAATGCGACCTACGGATGTATGCTTAAGGATTAAGTCCGCGTTGACTTTATGCCAACTTGGCGCGTGGATGACAACTTGTATGCGTCGTTGGCGTTGATAGGGTTAAAACACGAGAGCGTATTTATGAAATGAGGCGAAGCTGAGTTTCATAATAGGACCACACGAGTGTTTTAAGGACTATTATGTAGAGTTGCATACACACATTATTATAAGTAGTCTAAGATGTGTTCAAAAGCCGAAGGCATAATAAACCTGTCATGAATTCGACTGTTTTTTATTTTAAATTATAGACAAACATACCGAGCTGACGTTTCATATCAACATTTTTTTTTATAAAGGCCTATTTTGAAATTGTATTGGTTTTTGGAGATGAAAAGTGATTTTCGTAAAGATGGTAAATTCCTGTGGTTTCTGAACGCATAATAGAGGACTTATGATAATGTGTGTAGATAAAATAAACAATGTGATTCATGTAACAAAACAAATGGCCTAACGGCTATTGCATAATGGTAAAAGCTAAGTCCGCTATTGCACTGGCAATGAAAATGGTGAAGTTGCACAATGTAATGCAACTTACACAATTTTTTCACTAGTGAAAATTCGGAATGAGTGGAAATAATGACATAGTAATACAGTAATGTTAAACGTTCGTGCAATCAACTCGATAGTATTTTGGTATGGATCGAACAACCAATAAGATCCCTCTACAGCGACCAACAAACACTAACTATGGAACTTTTCTTAAGGGTGTAATCGACGGGTGGATAACAACCGCTAAAGCTGATCTCTGTTGTCCAACCAATAATTATGTAAAAAAAAAATCAATTTGTACGTTTTTGGTTTCTAATAGAAATGCTTCTGAGCTGCCATTTATAATACTTTTTTTGTACACTAATAAAATACTAATAAAATAATAAAAAATATACGTGTGTTGAAACTAGATAAATATAATACAAGAACGAGAGAAAAACCTTATGCTATAATTTAATGTGTAAATACAAATATTACGCGAGCCCGTGTTAACACCGCGCCCGCAGCAAGACAATTCACAATGACATCTGCACGTCACACGCTTAACAAGAGAGCACAATCGTAGGAAACAGCCAAGTTCTAATAATGAAAGCGACCAGCCAAATATTTTATTTCATATCTTAAAAACCAATCTACAAAATACCAAAGCTTGAGTTGCTAGCGGCCAAAACGTTAAATAAATGTGGCAACACCCCCGTAGAGTTTCGGCCGGTGTGGGCGGGCGCGCGGCTGGCGGCGCCGCCCACACGGGGCGCAAGCGCACGGGCGTGGGGGACCACCATACACGTAGAACACGGAACACATTCACAGGGTATCCAAAAGTGAGGAAGATCGAGCATGCGGTACACGTAATAGTAATAAAATACAATTTAAACGTGGGGTTAGTCGGCGAAAATATTTGGGGGGTCGCAGTCGACCGGCTCTACCGGGGGCTCCCTGCGGTGACGCGCGACTGCCCGATCGGCGGACCACCGTCGCTGCCCAGCACCGCACAGAGCCCGCGCATCTAGTACAAGTCATGGCAGCACTATGACCGTACGCGGTATGTACAGAACCAAACGGTATGAGCTGTGGTGCATGCGGTGCCGCCGGCGCGGCCGCCGCGACCGCGAGCCCTAGCCGCCGCGCAGCGCACGCCCCGACTGGGGAGACGGGACGAGTGCTGCCACCTAGCGGCCGACTAAGGTCGCCGACGTCGCGGCGGTCGCGCGAGCCTGCGCTGCTGCCCTGCGCGATCGCCCGACGCAAGCGATCGCGCAGAGCGGCCGCCAGAAGGCGTACTCGATAAAATAAATGTGTATTTATTGAAATAATAAAGAGAGTCGTTCAGAAGTGTGAGATGAATAAACACCGATAACTGAGTGCGGCGGTGCGAGCGGGCACCGGCCGCGCGGCAGACCACGGCCGACACTACTTGACGGCTCGCTCGTTTACCATAACGTGACAACTTTAGTAATGATCTAGTCTAATAAAATTGGTTGTACTCGTGTTTTAATGTTGCGACGGATAGCATAGTCGTTAAAGAGCCTGACTATGAAGCTTGAGATCCCGGGTTCGATCCCCGGTCGGGGCAGATATTTAGATGATGAATACGAATCGAGTCTTGGGTGTATAATATTATATTTAATTATGTATTTATCAACATAAATAAAAATAACAAATGGGCAAATAACTTAAAAATAACTTAATAAGACTAAAAACAAAAAATAATCTAAACTTAATAAACTAAATAAGTATGTTTATCCGTTGTCTAGTTAGTACGTATAACACCAGCTCTGCTTAATTTGGGGCTAGGTCAATTGGTGTCAGTATCAAAAATTATACTGAGACGAGGCCTGTGTCCAGCCGATGATGATGATGACTAGATTACTACAAAAGGTGTCACTTGTATATGAGAAACGCGAAAGTCACCGCTTGCTATTACCCGAGCGGAGGTCGTGTATAGGCCGCGCGATGGATTAAGATCGCTCGGCGAAACTGGTGGGGGCAATTTGGCGCATCTATACAATTGCGCACAAAATTGTTAAGTTCTGAAAGTTCTTTGAAATTTACATTTTTCTTATTTCGCATTTTTTTGTACCTTTAGTCACCTAACATGTGTAGTGTAGTAGTGCTAGTATGTTTATTCAGAATCTTGGTAGTATTTGGGTCATACAGAATCATGGGTAATTAAAAGCATAATTACCCATGATTTAATTAGTTTCCTTTTTAACATAACAATTCACGCCGTAAACCATTTTTCTGGCTTGCCATGTTCAAACTTTATATTTGGGCATTTTTTCACTAACTACGACATCATAACGTACTTACTACTAATACAATAAAACAATCCGTGCGCAACAGTACTCAAGAGACACGTGACGCGTGAACGAAGCGAGGGAGGGTAAGAACGACTTGATCTACCAATAACGTGTCGGCGCCAGCGCGCACCCTCCCCTCACCTCTCTGCGCAATCAAATAGACCTAAGAATTGACTTCTGCGCATCCCCCTACCACTTTCGACAAGCGATCTTAATTCGCCGCGCGACCTATAACAGCTAGCGTCATCAAGTAGTGCCGGCTGGGGCCGGCGCCGCCGCGGCCGCCGCGGCCTAGTCAAGCTGTGCTATGTAGGACACAAGACAGTCGTGATGCACTCGCTACGCCTACCGCCACGGCTAACGCTACGCCCGACGCCTGGCGCCGCGCCGCACGCAACGCAAATTTATTTTTCAAACTCCCAGGATATCTCTTTCTCATCACGATGTTGACCCGTGGGTACATGTGCTCATGTTCATGTTTCATGAAATGCAGGTCTTGACGTCAGAACGTGTTAACAAAGAATTGGAAACATTCATCTATCCTTAATTATCTCACTCTTCATGAATTTTACTCTCGTCTCCCAAACACCATCAAAATGAGGCTCAATTCGTGTGACAAACGCTTTTTTTGTACTGACAACATTCAAACATTAAAAAATGACCACCCCCTTTTTGAGATACAAAACAACAGTTTGCGTTGCGCGGGCGCGCGTACACAACCACAGAGCCAAGCGGTCTAACAAGACAGTGCGAGAGTCGGGACATCGGACCTGTATCGTCTAGGCTTGGCTTACCACTGTAAGGGACTGAAATACATAAAATTCTCATAGCTTAATCTATTATACAAAGTATACGCGCATTCGACTGAAGATTTTCAAGGTGCTATGGTGTATAGGTCTCTTGTGTAGGGGATCCACTCGAAAAGTAAGCTGTAAGCGTGGCTTACAGTGGTAATAAGCTACTCGTTTCCGCTGCTTTTATATCGGACGCTGCCGGACACGGCGGAGGAATAAGGCTACAAGGCTTGGTTGAAGGATAGGCAAGGTAAGAGAACTTATCGAGTTAAATTTAACTGGAAAATTTCAATAAGATGCTAAGATGCTGGGGTTAGCATTAGTGGTAGGTTTGAAGTTTTAACTGGTTTAAAAATTATACGAGGATTCGTTAAAGATACCTTATAATGGAACGGAGGAACGGATTATCTAGTAGGTATGTCAAGGTTTAATTGGGAATAGCGTCCGTGTCTGACAGCGTCCAACTAGCGGGCAGCGGAATATAGCGGGGTGTCACGGATACCAAGCGCACGCTCACGCCCACACTCCCCTCTCCCGGGTTATTTTGTAAGTCAGGGTTAACGCCAAGGAATCACACAATTAGTTGGTATTGACCCCAAACATCACGGAGACCGCTTTAAGAGACAATACAGAGTTCTGTCTAACGAAGCAGCTTTTGCGTTGAAGTAAGTTAGTGGTAGCGTCTTATAAACTTCACAAATTACATCACTTTCCATGAAACTGGAGAATCAGCTCAAAAATACATAAAAACAAACGTGTACAGCAGAAAAATAATCAGATCCACGCATTTTTAGCATCTTCACCACACTGAAATATCTCATCTCAAATAGCAGAAAGGCAAGTGAAGTAAAAAAAATAACCTTTTAAATAAAATTATAAATTATGTACACAACAAATCCCGATGAAGCATTACTTGTCCATTTCAAAATGAAAATGGAAAAGATCGAAATAGATTCAGCGTAACGCCATCAGGCAGAACTCCGTGTCTGCCGAACAGGACAGAAGGGAGTGCAGCGCTAGGCAAGGTTAACTAAGCCTCACAATCTGGGCATGCATATCGTACGGTAACGTGACGACGACGTCACGACGTGAGGGCGGCGTGCCATGACGAGCTAGGACAGGTAGTGGGTGACTAGTAGTTGGAGAACCAAATGTGTTATCTCTCAAGCGGATGCTGGTTCTAGTGGTAGAGATATGGGAAGGCGTAAGCACTCACAGCACGTCGCCGATCACAGAGTATTAGATAAATTGTGCGACAGAACCGCTTTGGACACTGTTACTGTAGCTGTAAATGAAGTAAGTAACGACTACACAAACTTTGATGATGAAGCAGTTAGTTAGCAGTGTCGTCGAAGCGGAAACGACGCACCGAACAATTTTACAAGAGTCCTTACAATAAACACGTAAACGGATCGCGCCTTTAGAACTGGTGGTACAGTTTAAGTAATTGATGTATTTTATGATGTTGCTCGGAATCGGACACCATCGATGACTTGGTTAAGTTATTTTGCGGGCATTTCGACGCACGACAGTGCTTTAGAAAGCCTTAGAATACTTCACAGTAATTTCGAAACGAAATAAAATAAGCTTATCATGGCTACTACTTACTAATGTGCGATATCACATTCAGGCATTTTGTTAATAATCCACCCAAAGTCATCATAAAATATCGTTTTTACACAAACAGTTTAACTCTTAGACGTGACTAGGGGGATTTTTACAGAATTATTATCTAAATTTAATTTTCTTTTTACAATCCTGTCCGATCACCGAGTAAAATCAAGTGTGGCCAGACTAAAAAATATCAAAGTTATTAATTTGTAGTAAAGACGCGATGTTCAAAGGGCCCACTCTAAGCGCCGTACCCGAAGCAAACACACGGGAGCGGTGTAACAAGATTAACCTTAAAGTACGTACAAAACTAAGGCCGCTTGCGGAAAACTGACAGCTGCTGCTCTCAACAAAATATCCTTTTGGACTGCTCTAACTAACAGCACATAAAAATACTTCTGACCAATTTAAAAAACTTAAGTGTTTTTGGCTGAATTTGAACTGGTTTTGGGCTAAATCGAAGATGTTTTACATTTTTTGCAATTTCGACTAGCACAAGCTGTCAGTCCGCCGGCGGCGTGCGCACAGAGCTCTATGCTGGTGATAGTCGGTCGTCGGCGACTCGCTGCGAGCGCCGGCGCGCGCGGGCATGCGGTCCTTGTGAGTCTACGAATCTGGTTAGGGCGGTGATTCGGAGAGACAAAAGAGCGTCCTTCAGACAAGAGGGAAAATTAGGTGCTGTGTATCCAGGCGGGATACGTCACGATATTTAAGCTATTAAATAATAATAAAAAGTAAACCGCAATGGTAAAAAGACAATGTGTCCAGTGAAGTTTAAAATCATGGAAAAACTAAAATAATACAATAAGCAGTAGCTCATTCGATTTTACAGTAACTGAAGCGAAGAGATTTGAATGTGTTGCGAAAAACAGACGAAAACCAATAAGACTTCAGCAAACTACAGGTGATTAGAATTCGGATTCATTCGTTCAATTAATAAAAGTCTTAAAAACTAAGCAGTTTAGAGGACAAATTGTACAACAGAAGCGACAAAGACCGCGTGCCTTCCACAGCTAAAACTATGTTAAATATCAGTCAGGAAATTTACACGAGAACTGCAGTACACAAAGGATGACAAGTTGAAACATTTTAATTTTTCAAAGAACTTGATGTTACAAATCGCAGCCCTTGCGAGGAACGAGGGCGACTACAAAAGCTGCGCTGAAGGCAATCGCGCACCTTGTGATTCAATTTTTTTGAAATAGCCAATAGTAGCTCAATTGGCAGATCACAAAATGCTGATGCTGAATGTATCCGCTCAAATATACTTGCTCTCAGGTTTTAAATATGAGCGGAAAGTGCAAAAAATAGAAACACGTAAACTCTCTGACTAACACAAGTCCACTGTTTGTGGTATGGTAAGAAAAGTTGCGCGCGCGCCGGCGTTTGTGCGCATGCTCCCATGCGGCCACAGTTAAGTCACAAGCGTTACACCCCGCGGCGGTGGCGGCGGGCCCAGGAACGACACATCCGGCAATCCTGATACCCGATGGGGAGCATGTAAGGTTTCCCCCCTACATTAAAAGTGCCCACCGTCCAGGATAATCTGTTAAGAAAATTCGTGAATGGCTAGTCTTTTAGTTCATTGTCAAAGACATCGCCCAAGGAACTTCGGTTTTAACATCACGCGGAAGTGTCTAAACATAAATCAGAACAACAAACGTTGGTTGCCGACAACGGGCTACAATTTGTGTGAACGAAATTTTTTAGGATGCAAACATTATTATTTTCAAGGGTTGATTGATTTTAATAAGCATTTGGGTTTTTAGTTATTATTATTGAATTTATTATAATAGTTAGGTGCACATTTCATAGTTAAAAGCTGGTGATTATTCTAAAAACAAACACGTTATTTATATTTAACCATAATTGCAAGCGTCACAGTCAAAATCTAAGTTTTAATACGTCACAACGCTATGAAAACAAAATGAAACACATTAGTTTTGTTCAAGTATTTTTCCAAAATTGCATGAGATGATGTTGTAATTAGTGAAAAGCGGCGAGATGCGGGCTGTTTTAACTCCGAGCGAGAACAAGGTATCCGGAAAGCGTTATGTGATAGTTCTACGGGTTTATCATTACAATACAAAATGCATGGTGTCTAGTTTGGAACATCAAGTGACTATTGGATCCATATTAATAGCGTATATCCCAGCAGGTGTGTTCGTTCGGGCACAGCTTAGCACAATCCGCCACCGCCTTACTCTCCCTTATTCGAAGCGATCCGCGGCCGGAGACAGCACCTTACAAATACCGACTTTTCCCTGAGTCAGTTTTTAAACTTTGAACTGTTGGCATTTCATAGAATCAAAATCAAAAATGTATTCTGTGAACAGGCGGTTAAAGGCTTTTTACAAGTAAGTTTTTAAGTCTACCAGCGTTTTCGGAAAGACCATGAATGTGGCAAAACTTGGAACAAAGTGATCAAAAATGTCATATTTCTAAAAATACATTTAGTTACAAAATATAGAAATACAGACATGCGCATTGAAAAGACTGTAGTAATTGTAGTAAACTGTAATGTAGTAACACCTACTTTATCTGATGTGATAGATTCTTTAACGATCCTCAATGCTTCCCGTAAGTTTTATATCAATGAAGATCTTCGGAAACTTTTGTCCGAATAGAATGCCGCCACGCAATCACAATAACTTCATGTAAATTTTTTGATTCATTAAACCTTTATAATACAGTAAGTAAAGCTCAAAGTTCAAAATCTGACCACACCGCCGCTTATCCACGACACACGACGTCCCCGGCCGCGGACCTCCCCCCCCCCCACCCCTCGTCCCCGCGGGGCTGTACCTGGTATCTGAGCGGCAGGCCGGGCAGCACGGCGGCGCCCCACAGCTCGCCCACGCCAGCCACCTGCGAGGCCGGACGTCAGCGCGGGCCGACACCGACCGGCGAGCTGGCGACGCTTCGTGATACGACTGGGCAGTGCTGGTGTTCCGCGGGAGACGGAATCTTTACACCAACATTCAGGGCCGGATAGACCACTGGGGGCTTTAGGCAAGACACTTCTCGGGGGTGTTTATATCGACATGGTTTCTGTTCTAAATTCATGTGCTATTATTATGGTGCCCCACCGAGACGTGATGCCCTAAGCGGAACTGATAACATTGTAAACCCATCCTTATTGTGAAACTGCCTAACCAGCTCCCTTCAAGACAGCAGAACTCATGTCAAGATTGTAAAGCCCTTAAGCTAGTATTTTTGTTCTTTTTGACATTTCTTAAACATATTAGTGGATCAAGTTTACTAGTGAGTATTCGAACTAAGTAACTTGCCCGTTAATATTTCATTCCCTTTGCTAAATTATAACTGATGTCATGGTAAATCAACAAAATCGCAAAATTCAGAAGTCCAAGCTATGCTGCGGTTTTGGGAATTCCTTACCTAAAACTTCAAGGCGCGCTGAATCTTTGCTTGTGTTTAAAAATATTCTGAAGGAGCACTATCTGTCATCTCGCGTATGAGTAGTATGGCTGGTTTTTTAATGTAATGCTATGTGTGTTTGTACGCAAATGAGTATATTTATAATATTTTCTTTGTTGTTGCCAATAATTCTGTTTATCTTTTTTCTATTTCGCGGAGTTCAATAAAGAGTTTTGTGTAGTGTTTGTATTGTTAGGATTCTTGCTATAGGTTGTATTATTCAATCCAAAATGTCCCAGCATCGAGTATGGTGTAAAGACTCCCGCTCCAACTCGGCCATAATGACGACCAGCTCATTTTCCCGAAGCGTCGCCAGCAGCCGGTCCTGCCGCGTCTCACAACTTAACTAACTTATTCTAGTACAGCTTAGTCTATGTATGCTATGCCCAGACCGACGCACGCGTCCTATGATCACCGCCGGCGTGCACGGAGCACGCGGTCACACGGCCCCGAGAGCTGACGGGTATACGTCAGCCAATACAGAGTCGGAGGGTATGGTCAGTCACCGAGAAAATTTGCGGCAGTTCGGTCTTCACGATTATCAGAACAGAATCTGATCTTGGACCAAAAATCTGTCGTAATAAAAATGTGACAAAGCATCTCCCGACAAATATTCTCGCCACCTTCAAGAATGTCGAACGTTCCCAAAGTTGAAGACCCCTGACCCCTAACCGCGACTGTAAGCTACCTAAAATTTTCACGGTGAAAAAACGCACCACCATTATTTTCGCTGCAAAGAAACTAGTATCGATCTAACACATGGCACATGGCAGTAAGGTTGTGTGTCCCTCAATCGTCGTGTGTGTGTGGCCGTGTAGCGTCCCCGGCGCGCTGCGGACCAACGTTAGTCACACGTACACAGTTCATGACATGTCGCTAGTCGCTAAGTAATCGTGGATCACAGCTCAGATGTTCGTATTTCAAATAGATTTTTGCCTTGAATTTTGATCCTTCTGCTGTATTTTTTTGTCTTATCAGGTTTTAAATGTCGAGGTTGAGATCATAACAAAATAAAATACAACAATGATAAACAGACCAAAACGAAATGCCAAATTTGGAGCTTGATTTTCTTCCGTAATCGTTATTTGTAATTTATTTTTAATATGTTCCCAAGCACATTTACGAAAAACAAATTCAAGGCAGTAATCGTCAGTAATCTTTTATGAAACATCCGCTTTTTATCCAAAAACAAAAGTATTTTCCTCATTGGCTACGCGTGATTACCTCAAACTGACATTTCACCTGCCTATTTATAGTCAATTGCAATATAAAGCGTATGTTTCCAAGTATCTTACACTTGCTACCCATTGACATTGGGTATACTATTAGAGATTCATACCGTCTTTTAATGACTCCCCCTTTTATCGGAGCTGAGAGAAGTGCAGCCATGTATACCAAAAGTTTTTCGTGGAAAATTAACGAAATAAATTCATGGCACGAGTAACTAATCAATCTTAATCAAAATCAGTGTTTCACGTGTTCCAAATGACAATTTCGAATTATTTCAACGTAACTAAAAGAAGCTGAATCAAATTTGCATCTTCAAAAAATTCAGCAACAAGGCCTAGTCCCGCTTGTTCCACCTCAGGTTCACCATTCCTAAGAAAGCAAGTGAGAAAACCTTTTGGTACACCCTGATTGCACCTCTCCCACCTAATCTCCCCGTTTGATTTCCCCTGCCCTCCATACCTGCGTCCTCTGGTCCCGGTGCGGATGCGGATGAGGATGCTGGTGCGGATGCGAGTGCGGATGCTGGTGCGGATGCGGATGCTGGTGCGGATGAGGATGGGCGTGCGGGTGCGGCCAGCCCACGCCGCCACCCAGCGCACTCAGCCGCGCGCCGCGATAAGACATCTGAGAATACAAGGACAGTCATATCAAAACGGCTGTAACATAAGTACCATGAAATCACCTGCAGGTGAATTATGTAGAGTGGTAGCATAGAATAGTAAGGACGAAGGGTCGGATCTTGACGGATGAAAAGTTAGGGAGTCGTTTCAGTAATTTAATCATGTTTCGCAGTTGCTTTCTTTCTGCGAGGATGTACCAGGCTGCCCAGCAGCGGGCAGGCGGCATATGTCGAGCAAAAGAAGCGCAAAGCGCAGTAAGCTTACGTCAAAACCCGCAAGATGTCGCAGATACATCTCCAGCAGCAATTGGGCATGTAGGAGACAGCTCCAGCCACGGATGGTGGACAGAAACTTACTGACAAAACATTACCAGATAGATCATCTAAGGGTCTCTTCAGCACTCCCAGGGTTTAATGGGACAGATCAGCAGTGGAAGTTGGACGAAAATTAACAGATTTGGATTGGTACATACCACCGCGCTGCAATGTGGCAAGGAGCCCTGCTTTAGCCGGTCAAAAACCCCTGACGCCACGCAGACGGGGCGCATGCGAGCGTGAGCCCAAAACGGTAACGACCATCAAGTTGACTCGACTGTCACTTGTTATTTTAAAAGAAAGGATCGTATAACCGCATTCGCTAAAGTATTATATAAAACTAATCCAAGATCAACCGCCACAAGTGAAAGGGCACCGTTCCGTCCATCAAGAATACCCGTGGCTGACCAGGGAGGTCGAAAGCAAAGTTTGGTAAGTTTGGCCGCACCAGCCGACATATCGCCGGACGCTGTCTATCGGAAGGTGCAGTGAGCAGGGGGGAGGGAAGCTGACCTGATTCATGTCGAGCAGCAGCGGCGCGTGGTGCGCGTGCTGGTGGGGCTCCAGCACGCGCTCGCGCCACAGCCCGCCGCCGCCGCCGCTCACGTAGCGCACCCGTCGCCTGCAACGCGACAGACCGCCCCGTCAGTTAACAGAACAAAAGGTAAAACATGGACACAGAGTTCTTTTTTTTATACGACAAGGAAGGCCAACGAGCAAGTGGGTCACCTGATGGTAAGTGATCACCACTGCCCATAACCACCCGCAAGCCCAGGCACCTATTTCACCAACATTATAATCGTCATTGTCATTGTACATTTCTTTGGCAATATGAAGTGTGCTAAAACAAAAGCTCTTCAAGTCAGCAACTGACACCGAATTGTCATTGAAAACTGACACTTGGTATGTTGGTGAAATAGGGGCTCGGGGTTTGCAGATGCGTTGTCAACTAGGGAGCTATGATGAAATGCCTCTTGTTCAAATTATTACAACGGCTGTCTTACTCTCCACACCGGATCACAACAGTGCAAGCACTGCTGCTTGGCGGCAGGATTATCCGGACGGACCTCGCACAAGGTCTTACCACCCGCAAACAAGGGCATGGTTCAACAATTGCTGAAAAAGTTTTCTGATGATTGGGTCGATCATTTAACAGTTTCATATAACAATCTTCCAAAAATACTCGTAAAAACCGATGCCTCACTTATTACTCCAATTAATACAATTTTGGTTTTAACAAAAACTAATAGGAGGCAGTCTGATCATTGAACATTATGACGTCACAGTTCTGTATACAATACAACCTTCATATCATACCTACAGAAATTAAAAAAAGTGTCTGATTTGATCAACTAAGCAATGGCATATCCCTTTTCGCTGGCAAATCTTACTGAAATTTGAACTGCGTTCAGCAAGTTTATCTGCCAGATAGATCAATCAGGCAGTTGTAACTTAAGAAATGCTATACTGATATAACAAATGATAGAGGAAGCACTCACGGCGGCTGGTAGTGGTGGCGGGGCGTGCGGCGCTCGGCCGCCGGCGCGGGCGCCGACACGTTGCTCTCGCCTGGAACACGAGAATCACATCATCAATATAAATGCTAGCTCAGTTTAAAAGCATAAGTTCAAGAGTCCAGTTAGTGGAATGTGCTATTGGTTTCCTAGCTAAGGACAGGACAGGATAGAAAATAGATTATAGGTAACAGGACAGATGTCCTACAGCCGCTGAAAAAGAAGTTTAGGGAAACTTCCTTCTTCGAGTTCGTCAGAATATACACATGGTCTTGAATACAAAAGCAGAATCTAGATTTTAGCTGGTATATTTCGGAATTAATTTTAAGAACGTTCTTGTCATTGTATCGATTCACCGAAATTCATGACTGTAACGTTCTTACAATCCATTCTCTACAGTTCAAGACCATAATATTCTAAAGAACTCAAAGAAAGTTAAGGGATTTTTTCATGGTCCATCGAACCGGATATGAACCAGTGACCTATGGACTTCATGACCTCACGAAGTTTTTTTTACGACGAGGTAGACAAACGAGCAAAAGGGTCACCTGATGGTAAGTGATCACCACTGCTCATAGACACCCGCAACCCCGGAGGGGGGAGTTATGTCTAAACCCCGAACCAACATGTTGCGGCAGCCGGGCTTGGAGGACAGCTCGCCGTCCGAGGAGCCGGCGCCGCTGCCGCTCCGTGCCGTCCCCGGCGGGTCCGTACCTGACGGGCGATGCCGTGCCGCGAGACGCGGCGCCGCTTGCGGCTGGGGCTGTCGCCGGGCTTGGAGGACAGCTCGCCGTCCGAGGAGCCGGCGCCGCTGCCGCTCCGTGCCGTCCCCGGCGGGTCCGTACCTGACGGGCGATGCCGCGAGACGCGGCGCCGCTTGCGGCTGGGGCTGTCGCCGGGCTTGGAGGACAGCTCGCCGTCCGAGGAGCCGGCGCCGCTGCCGCCCTCCGCGCCGCCCTCCAGCGGGTTCGTGTCCTGCGCACACACAACACAAGGTATGATAATTTTGGGTAGGTATCGTCAAGAGAAAAAAAAAAGATTAGGGAGAGAGGTGGAACAAGAAAAGACATAATTTTGTCGTATAAGTAGTGTGAAATGGGCCTCACTCAGCTGATGCTGTTTTTCAGCTGGACCCATTTGTACAGAGACCTTATCATCTAACGCTCTCGGCTTCGCTTCGCCATTCGCCATCTGTTTCTCGCTCGCTCTTGTACCGTTTGACAGAAAAATATCAAATGCCAAAGCGATGCCAACTGCGTTAGACAACAAGCCCACAGGAGTGTAAGCAGTGGCAGTACTGACCATGTGGTGGTGGTGCGGCGGGTGCGGGTCGGCAGAGGGCCCCGCGCCGCCGGGACTCACGCGCAGCTCTGCAACGCAACGGCACAAAGTCAACAACGGAACAGGTCACCTCACGCCTTGTCCGGTTCGCAAGCAGACATGAGTGACAACGGCATTTTAGTTGTCGAGCTTACGATCAAAATATTGTTTTCTTGAAGTTGTTTTTTTATTTCACTGCATTGCACGTTTGAAATATCTAAGCACTATACACACCTCGGCATGAAAAGGGATCGCCAGCCTCGTATTCCTATGCGGCCTCGCTATGCTCAGCCGTCTATATACCTACTTGGCCATCAATCCCTATTTCCCGGCCTCTTTGTTTATAGTGAGATGTAGGCCAGCATGGATGCTGTTTGTAAAGAATCGAGTAGCACATTGATGTTGACAGCTCGTGAATGACAACTGAATCGGACAATGCGTGACGCTGCAACAGCACAATCATAGTTTTAAACTGTTCCCATGGCGGTAAAATCACCAAAGCCTATTTGTCGTCATAACTGTGTATACCGGACTTTGATATACACGTCAGGGTATGCCGTTTGGAGCATTTGAACACAGGAAGGACGAGTTTTCACCCCTTTAGGCCTGCCGCACATTGAGCCACTAAACATGGCCACCAGTAGCGAGCGCGGGAGACTCCCGCAGCTTGTGGCTCGAACGCGGCCACTAGGACGCTCGGTTTGCGACAATGCTATACAAAATTAGGTGGTAGGATCTTGTGCGAAGTTCGTCTGAATCGTTACCACCGTCTTACTCGGTCATCGGCCATTTTGTCGCTTGTCGCGTAGTACGTCCCTTTCATAGTGATGGAATCAGTGAAGGACGCACTGAGCAACAAGCGACAAAATGGCGCGTGCTAGCCCCCCAAGTCGGTCAGTCAGGATACCGGATCGATTGCAAATGGCAGGCGTTACCTGGTCTGCGCCGCTCGGCAGGCGCAGCGCGCCGCGAGCCACCGGCACCGCCGCCTGCGGACCGACACAACACACAACATCATCAAACAACAGTTACCACAGCGCTATCTGCAACGTCTTCCCTCGCCTATGCTCTATGCAGGTGAACCAGCAAGAAACTCAGGCGCGAAGTATTTGCTAATAAGGTCTAACGCGAGTCAAATATCCGCTAGAATTGCTAGTGTCGAGTGAGGGACAAGCTACTGGCCTATGATTGGTGGAAATAAACAAATAGACCTCACTAGACACTAGCGACCCTAGTGGATCTTTGAGTTGCGATAGCCCTCATCGGCTTAGTTATTCTGAAGCACAGAACTATTAAAAAGAGGATAGAAGTGGCATGGTCGCGTGACCTTGGCGCCGCGCTCGCGACGCGTGCGCCGCAAGCGCGCGAATTGAGACCCCTTGTCAGTCAGCATTGCTCATGATACACGTGTTCTCTAAAATGGTGTTTCGCTTTCGCTGCATTTTTAATTGCGGAAACTCATCCGTGTGTAACCTAATTACTTCCTGCGTCCACGTCCACATTGTGGAAAGGAGGAGACGAACAAACATGTCCTGGCCGAGTGCATCATAGGTTGGGACGAGTTAGGAGAGGATGAACTAAGGGATATCAACCTAAAGATGTCCTTATGTTCAGCAGGAGAACGAGGAGATTCGAGGGAGGATGCTGCGTGGGAGCGCCGCTGGGGCAGTAACCGTCGGCTCCAACCACGGGGATTGGGCTGAGTGAATGCACAGCGCGATCGACAGCCCGCCTGATCCAGTCGGCCGTCCCCACTAATCATCATCATCATCAACCTAATTACTAATTACACTTGTAATTGTGTGCGTGATTGCGTTGTTTTTCCGTGTGTGCATTAATAGCAAGTGGAGGGGAGAAAGCAGCGACATTATTCTGAGAGGAAATACGAACACGATGGCAGTTCTACCCTCTTTTTAATAGTTCTACGGCCACAATCTTCCCATTTTGGAGTAAAACTTACCGATGCTAAGCCGACGAGGCTCAGGCCGAGGCTCACGCTTCCCCTGCGCATGGGGTGCGTGGGGCATGCCTCCATGCGGCATGCCCCCGTGCGGTCCATGCGGCCCGTGCGGGACATGCGGGCCGTGGGGGCCGTGCGGGCCGTGCGGCACGTGCGGCGCGAGCGGCGGCGGCGACTGCGCCGCGCATGCCTCCTTAGGACTCCCGGCGCTGCTGCCATCACTGTAACAAGTAGAGGAATAGGTCAATAACGGTAAGCTAGGTACGGGTTATATCATCATCAAATAATTGACTTACTAACACCATGGACTTTGAGTCTAGTGCAAAATTCACGAAAAATGTGTCCCAGCACAACATGGCATTTTTTGATGACAGCCATACGTCATAGCGCTGTCGTTCGGCCAAACTAATACTGACTGAAGCTCGACTAGTGGTCTTTTTTTAAATTAGTCCATGGAATTGATAAGTCAATGTCACCATCAGGCTAATTTACGTCCCACAGCTGGGCGCAGGCCTCCTCTCACACAAAGGCGGACTTATCCCTATAAGGGGATCACTACCAGTCAACCTTTGAGGGGTAGAGAGGAGTAGTTAATTAAGGGGAAGGGAAGGGAGGGATTGTTGTCGTCGTTGTACGTGTTACATAAACGTTTAAAAATACAATTTTTTTTGTAAAATGACGACGCCACGTGTCTGGAGCCCCGTGACTGCCGCTGCAGGAGGCGTTGCGACAACGAGAAATAGCAAAGAAAGCTTGCGCAAACAACCTTTCAAGGCGTACTCGAGTATTTCTAAAGAGTCGAAACAATCATAACGTTCCGTTGTCGCTTTTAAATGGACTTTTGCGCAATTCGAGCTACGTCGTTGGTGAATTCCTTTTTTTAAATTCATTACGTAAATAAGTGCGCAAAAAATAAAAAACTGCGAGTGCGGAGATTCGAGTAATAAAAGGTACCCAAGTCCTCGATCAATAGTTATAACTAAGTAGGTATACGAAGGGTTAGAGTGTCGAAAACTTATTTATAAATACAGTTAATTAGGTACTCAAAAAGTGGTACTTTTTGTGGTCACGTATGTATCGTGCGAAAAGTAGGATTTTTCTCGCACTAGTGCTTTTATTTTTCCAATGCGCCGGTGTTTTCTTTCATTGACATGCATTGACATCCAAATCGGTTCACCCGTTTACGAGACGGACAGACACATACACATCGCAGTCAAACTTACAACACCCCTTAAATGAAACGTTGTCAATTCAACTTAAAAGAGCTTTATCCTGTCAAAATGTTGATGACATTGTCATAAGATTGATTTTCGCCTGGCGAGTGGAAAAGGTTTTTCTACATCCACCAGAGCCTTCGCAACTGCTCCACGAACAAAGAGGAGTGATGTCATCCGCTAGCGTGACGTCACGGGAAGCTTATTGTAAAACAATAAATAGGTAAAGTGTCATTCTATGGAGCATGCTAACTATGTAAACAAACCACCATAGTAAATTCACCATTCAGAGACAATTTCAAAATGGCGGTTTGGTTATATAGTTAGCAAGTTCCATAGGCGAAACATCCAAGTATGATGTAGCCTCTGCAGCAGCGTAGGATAGGAGTGGCGTGCGCACGAACAAAGAGACGAGACAAAGCGTCCGATACGCGCCGGCGCCGACGGAAGCGCGTCTAACTCACACTAATGCTTTATCTGCAGATACGCAAAGGCTTTTAAACAGACTTCAAAAAAGGATGTTCTCAATTCGTCGGAACATTTTTTTTTATTTATAATATCATGACAGCATCCGCGATTGATTGCGTAGATCACAAAACTAAGATAGAAGGAAAGAGTGTACCTCGCGTACCAAAAACAACTGAGAACCTCATTACGCGTTCCAGCTCAAGACCGCCTTCCGCGCGACGTCAGGTTTAAAAAAAAACAATTCGTTATTCAACAATTAACTGCTCAAACACCACTAGTCACCTTTTTTGTCACTCAGAATGCAACGGGACGGGTAACATTATCTCGCGCGACAAAGTCGCGGCTAGTCGTCCTAGCCCAACAGGCTAGCTAACATTCGCGTCATCATCATCATCTTCAGTTGATGTCCCATTGATGATCATAAGCCTGCTGTTCGTTTGCTTTTATGAAAAGGGCGGCACTTCGAAAGCCTAGCTGGCTCTCGGCCGTCGCGAATCCGCGCAAAAGAAACGAGGGCGCAGCGTTTCGCAACGTTTTGGGCAGCTTTCTCCGCGCTTTCCAATGTTACGACACGGCGTTGCCCGCTGTTTCTGCAGCCACCAACGTCTTACCCCGGGCCGGTCGGTGTCGGGGAAGCGTGGAACACGGAAAATGGCCGATAACAGAGGTGCCAATGATATTACACGTAAACAGGAAGTATTTAGATATGTACCGCATGCAAGGTTCATAATAAAAGACCCCATTTTTCCGACAGCTGGTTTCACACAACTCTACGAAAATGACATGACTACCAACTATGCAACTGCGACTGTTTTGAAACGTCATTTAAGTACCAGGAACGTACAGGTCTACTGAAAAAAGATTTTCCACAGATCAGGCAAAAAACAATCTTATGTCAACATCATAAACACTTTGACATGTAAAAACATTTCTCAATTCAACCATAACATGACCATAACACATCTTTACTTTTTCTCTTAACTCATAAAATTATTCTATTCTATTCATAACCTTTCAGGAATCACGCGTTAAAGGAAACACGACACAAAAACTATATTTGCACCATTTCAACAAAATTATTTACCATTTCAGTAACTTTCTTTGATAACTCTGGCAAAGGGAAGGGAAAGCCTACGAGTTTCTACTCCAGGAACCGATTCATCATTCGATCAGGAAACAACTCGACATTGCAGTGACAAGAACCAAACAACAATCAGAATCCGCTGGCATTCTGAGAGATCCTTTTGCTATTGCTACTTTAAAGTCAACTGCAGCGCTCCACGATAAACGGAAAACGCATAGAACACCACAATCAAGGAGAACAAAGCCCTTTGTTATCCGCAGAAAAACGCTATGGATTACGTCACCATCAGAACGTTGATCGACACAACATCCCACAATGGGGTCCTTCGCCAGCAAAAAGTCCGCGAGTACATAGATCAGGGACTAGACAATCGACACATTCTAAGGACCAACAAAGGCTGTACTTTCCGCCTCTAAAGGGCCAGGGTCTCGTGACCTTGGCCTGGATCGGAGCTACGGCAAATGCCACTCTAACGCAGAGCCGTATGGGCGAGATTAGAAAGCGGAGGCTGAGGATCGGAGTCAGTGGGCCAAAGGCGTGACGCAACGCTGTGGGAACGTTTTGCAACAGCATGGTGCGCGATTATTGTGAAACGTAAATTGGTGCGGTTTGGAGTGATTTGAGTAAACTGTCACTATGTTGACATGCGTCTCATTTCCTCACTTTGGGCGAAACCATTTCATCTCCGCAAGGATGTGAAGATGTGATGTATAGGGGTCAATTCTGTAGGTTCGGGTTAGGGTTCTGCGCCAAACTTGATACGCTGAGGCCGGGCCTCTGGCTATGTCACGAACAACGCGACTGGTGATAGATGATAATGGTCTACAAGTCTGAGTGTTATGCTGTTTTTACACGAGCCCTATAGACAATACAATCCACTGACACCAGTTTACAATATTCAATCTATGTCTTGTTTTGATTGATCTACTGACGAATTTAAAAAACATACAATACAACAATTTGCTGTCTGTAGATGGTCCACCATCCTTCCCATCGACAGACAGCAAGCAGAGGTTGTATTCAACATACAATGACAATGCAAAGAAAAATTCGTTAAGCAGCTGGCTGGTGGTCCAGCTGCTTAACGAATTTTTCTTTGCATTGTCATTGTATGTTGAATTTCATTCTATGAATGTTTCATAAAAATAAAAACAAAAATAATCAATAAATCGATTATTTTCATTGATTTAGAGGTTGTATTACCGACAGCATGTTTATTGAGACGGCAAAATTTAAGATAGATCGTCAGTAGATCAAAACAAGAGATAATGTGTTAGTTAGTGGATTATCTTGGCTATTGGCTACGTATAAAATAAGCATTATACTAAAAGTCATTTCCATCTGAGGCCCAAGCACGAATATTCGAATTCTGCGTAGCGTAATAGAGAAATTTGTAGGACGTTTTGAGCAGCGCCCGCCGGTGAGCGTATTTGGTACTAAAAGCTAATATAAAGTTTCTCGATCGACGTTAAGCAGGAATCGAATATTCGTACTCGGGCCTCTGTCGCTTGGCGTTTGAAGAAACGAGGGCCTGATGAACAGGCATAAAAACTTGTTATTGGTATCCTTGTTTCAGCTTTGAAGAAAGACACACAACGGGAAAGTAACAAGACCACGTGCCATCTACTCTCCCCGAACCTCCGGGAGTTGCGAGTCATTTTGGGCCCTGACCGCGCCCGAGTACCGTTGCTGGGCGCAGGGCTGCGCGCGCAACCGGTCAGCCCGTTACCCGCTCCCAGCGATTCGCCGCGACATAAAAAACCAAATGACAACGCGCACGCCTGCATGCACGTGCGTTTGCGCAGAGTTGCAGTTGCAGCGATTAAAAGTCAGTGCAGAGGGAATGAGAAGAAATATAAAGGGCGACACTCGGGTAGTAAATTGTCACAGATTTGACCAAAAACGTGTGTACGTGTGCGAAAAACGAGGTCTCTTAATTCTTCCTTTTTCCTAGTTTTTTAGAGATACACTGTGTATGTAATTATCAAGAAAAAAAAAAACAGCGACGCAATTGACTATTACCAAATGAATGGGAAAGTAATGAACAAATTCTTCTCACTTGTATATAGTCAGCAGCAAAAGTAGCTAAGCAACCGACGCGTTCACAATGGTCTTAGCTCGGCTCTATTGCTATAGACATAAGAGCTTGTGCAGATCATTGTGACCGCTTCGGTTGCTTACCTACTTCTGCTGCTGACCGTACCCAAAGGACACAACTTTAGGAGTGCATGCACGACAGCCATGGAGTGCCTTTTCGCGTAAAAATTGTCCAGAACAAAACAACATTTTCGTGCTGCATTTCCCCCGGGAACAAACGGACAAGTAGAAAGCTATGTTAGAACTATATGAACTGCAACAGCTATTATAAAAGCTGTGGGTTAATAGGCATTACTACAGTATTACGTGGTGTGGACCGCTTTGGTCTCGTAATGCAGTAATGCTTGTTTTAGGCACGCTCTACACGCAATGCGCATTGCGCATGCGACGCTGGTAACTTTATTGCGATCCCAATGTAACAGAATGTGGAAGTCTTTAGGGAATGTCTGTGTCCAAGAGATCATTATAAACACAGATTAGTATAGATGAATTTAACTGAGCAGGCTCCTATTTCACAAACTTTACAATTGTCAGTTTTCAATGACAATTCGGTGTCAACTGCTGACTTGAAGAGCTTTTGTTTTAGCGCGCTTTATATTGTCAAAGAACCGTAGTTCGAATTGTCATATAAAACTGACAGTGACTCGGACCCTTTCGAAAATCTTCTCTTTCCCATAATGCAATGTAGAAAATACTTGTCACGCGATGGAAGCATCTGGTGTTACATAATCACGAAAGCGTTAATTTTACCGCAACTTTAGATGGAGCTATTTAAAAACGGATCACTCACGTATTTAATGCAGAGACATGTCCGACATATGTTTCGAATCAATCCGTGGTTCTTTATCAAGGACGGCTAGAAAGGACAGCCAATCGCGCACTCAGTCCGAGCCCTCCTTGATAATGTACATATCAGGACAAGAAGTACGTGAATCGTAATAGGTTTTAAACGATTTACGGGAATTTTACTGGGAGTTAGTGTTTCTGAACACTCTTTCTGAGGGTCGAGCACGAGTTTTCGAATCCTGCTTAACGTAACCGAGTAGTAACGTTATCGAAAAATTTGTATGACGTTTGGAACAGCGCCCGCCCGTGAACGTATTTGGAACTAAAATTTAGTATGAAGTTGCTCGATTTCGATACGATAACGTAACGTTCCGCAGGATTCGAAAACTCGTGCTCGGCCTCCTGAACTACGCATTATTTCGTCCAAACTTGAACCTGCATCGCATCACAAACAAACACAGTCGAGTGGAGATAGGGGAAGTGTCGTTGACCCCGCGCATTTCGGGCCCCACGCGCCCACTCAAAAAACAACCCTAACTACTACAGAACGAGGACGAAAACGATGTAACTGCTGGAATATTGTACTCTTTGTTCTTCCTCCGAACGCATAGGGTTAAGAATCCTTTGTTATTAAATAATGCATTCTTTTGCGTCAACATAACAAACTACAAACCCAATTCCAACTTGAATACAAATTATTTTAAGTTCACTTTCCTCTGCAACAGTCAAAGCAATAATTCAGTAACGTAATGTAGACTTTTTATCGCACACAACGAACTTGACAAACAAGTTGAACTCTATTGCTTACCGGACGAGGGTTAAAACCGTTTGAAGAAACCAACGTGCGTAGTATCAGAACTACGCATTTAATAGCGTATTTCAATGACTGGTGCCGTCTCGTTCTGACGCAGGCGGACTACCGTGAGTGCGGGCGAGATGGAACATGCACGAAAGGTTCGCTGGGAGGTTGTGTTGCGTTTTTTGCTTGCCGAAGGTTTCGGGTTAAGATTTCGTTGGGACGAAAAAATGGACGAATAATCGGAGCCGGGGATGGAATGTTGCTTGAATAATGAAATGAAATAATAATAAAGACCCGACCTGGGTCCGCAGACCGATTCGAATTGTGAACTGAACACGTCATTGGATTCCTTATGAGACATACAATGACAATGCAAAGAAAAAATCTTAAGCAGTTGGACTTGAACCAGCAACCTCGGTAATCCGTACCATTCCTTATGAGAAGCATTCGAAAGGCAGCATCCTTTGTAACATTTTTACTTGAGATTTTACGAAAGCTTCGAAAGCAAACCCCTCTAGGTGGGGGTCTTTTAAGCAAAGGAATTCAAAACTATAAAATACTAAAAGTATTTAATTGTACAATAAGCACATATTGGCGGTACTCTGACCCAACCTCGTATATAAACTTTGAGGACATTGGAATAACCACCTTAGGTTCGCGGTCTAGAGTGGTTATTCCAATTTCGTTAAAGTTTATATACGAGGTTGAGTCATAGTATATGTTACCGTCGATATGTAAGTGTGTATCAAATAACGCCGTGGTAGTCTAGTATGTAGTTTGACCTATGGCCTCTCAAACAGTGTATATAGTGTACTTACATACAACTAGTAGTGTAACTAGAGCCCAAGCCCTCTCATTCAGAGCTAAATTACCTCTCCCCTTTTCACCGTCATAATATGTATGTGTATTTCTGTCTTCATATTTAGGTTAGATTTGTTTTAATTGTTTTATTATATTTAATAAATATTTTTGTTTCTTTCTTCTGAGAGAAGGCCTGTGCTCAGAAGTGGGACGTAAAAGGCTGGTGATGATGATGATGATGTATCAGTGTTACTTTAAAACACGTGCCACGATGATATGCGTAGTAGAGGAATTCAAAGCGTGAAGCGTGATGTTATGACGACTGCACACAGTCATCTAGTCTATCTTCACTTAAATTAAACCACAATAGAACTTTAAGGTAGAATATTAGATGACGCCTTAGTAGGGCTTTTGCACACAGCATAACCCATATTACATCGTCAGGGGGGCTAGCACGCGCCATTTTGTCGCTTGTCGCTCAGTGCATCCTTCACCGATTCTATCACTACGAAAGGGACGCATTGCGCGATAAGCGACAAAATGGCGCGCGTGCTACATGTGCTGCATTCAGCCAGGCCCCTATTTCACCAACTTTACAATTGTCACATTATATTGACAATTCGAAGTACATTGCTTTGCCAATATGAAGCGCGCTAAAAGAAAAGCTCTTCAAGTCAGCAACTGACAATGAAATGTCATTGAAAACTGACAATTGTTAAGTTGGTGAAATAAGGGCCCGTCAGCTGAGCGCGTTTACAAACATGCGCAGGCGCTGCACGTGACTCGCTCACGCTAAGTACATATAGACCTGAACCTAGCTCAGTGTAACATTGAGTAATCGGCCAACCAATTACGGAACTTAATTTTTAACATGAAACTACCGCTAGATCACAGGGAAACGAGGGGATCACTCGACGTAATGTCAGCCGAGTATAGGCCGACACGTTTCGGATTAAACCGTGGTTCTTCCTCCGGGAGGGCACGTCTCAGCGGCAGCGTAAAGCATACTGCTCGCGGGACTACTAGGGGCAGCTGACAGAGGTTTGGTGCGCAATGTGCGTTTCGCTGCCGCTGAGTCAAACGCTTCCAGAGGAAGGTCATAAGTCCGTCTAACACAATGTATCTTTTGAACCCTAATAAGTGGAAATCTTAATCATAGGAATTTTGCGGTGGTACGGAACCATTCGTATGCGAGCCGACTCGCACTGGACCGTTTTTTCGAGTTGATTCTGATTAGGTCCAATACGCATGCGCGAGTAATCCGCACGTGCGCGCGCGCCGCTGCCATGCGTGCGATAGGTACATAGTTACCATTTGTTTACAAATTACACACACATGTACCTACACCTTTCACAAGTCGTGACTGCACCATGAACTGCGGAAAACATAAATTGAAAATATTGAAACAATGAAGCGTAGTGAGACGAAATATCACTAGATGGCGTTAGTATCGCGAGGTTACTTCGACATTTCTGTCAAATGTATGAGACTGGCTTATAATATAATTCAATTAGCCAATCCCAAACATGACGGAAATATTGAACGGATACTAGGTACCAAGTAATGTCATCTAGCGATATTTCGTCGGTCAGAAAACTCTTATAAAAAGCATTGATAACCCAGTGGTTTGACCTATGGCCTCTCAAGCAGAGGGTCGTGGGTTCAAACCTCGTGAGTTTTTCGAAAATTATGTGCGAAACGACATTTAATCACATTTGGCAGAACCTTGGTATTCAGTGTGCGTCTCGCTGCCGCTGAGTCGTGCGCTGCCAGAGGCAGGACTGAAAACATCTCGGGCTAAACTCTTCTTACAAACGTGAGTTATCCGTTTACTTCGCAATTAAGAGGGCATTACGTTTTTTTAATTTGACGTCGCACGCGGAAAGCGGTCGAGAAAGTACTATTTAAACTTCGCGGGCGAGACATGAGTTTCTCATCCCTTTTTGGGCACGCGAGGTAGGTACATACACCTTTTCTTTATATATCTGTGGAATGAACAAAGCCCGGAAACGGTCACAAGGAGGTCCTATGTTTTGGTAACGATGATGTTAGCATAATACGAAGAGCCAATTATGACGTCGATGATAATTAAATAGCAAATAGTTTAAATGATAAAGCCAATGATGTTGATAGCATTCGGCCACTGACGCGGGATGACGCAGCGCCGCATCATTAGACAAAATTAGAATCATTGACGCGTACGGCTGTCAAGGTCGTGACAATATACGGCGTATTTATACCTGTCACACCCATGATGTCTATACATATATACATATGCAAATATCTTTAAGCAAACATGCGTGGAATGGAAGACAAAGGTCCCTTCTACTCATAATCCAACTACCATCTGGGCCCTATTTCACCAACTTTGCAAATTTCAGTTTACAATGACAATTAGGTGTCAATTGCTAATTTGATGAGCTATTGTTTTAGTGCGTTTCATATTGGCAAAGAAATGTAGCTCGAATTGTCATTGTGAACTGACATTTGTAAAGTTAGACATAATGGAAACGGGGTATTGACGATTACCTTATAGGTTCGATGAGCTACCGATATTCGTAAATTTGCCCGTGATCAAGATGCATGTAACGGCGTCAAAATATCGGGAGTTCATCAAACCTATAAGGTAAACGCGGTCAATATCCCGTTTCCATTATGTCTAATGCAATCAGTAATTAGTCTTTATGTCACCTCACGGAAAATGCAGGATGCCAAAGCTATCGCTCACTCAGTTATCGTTCCTAACAGCCTACTCTACTCACTCTACCCTTGACGAGTACTAAACAGTTCCCTAACATTTTTAGCTTTAGAGCGATCATTGCCCCCAAGGGCGCTTTATTGGCGCGATGGGAGATGGGGAGTGAGTCAGTACCTACGCATGCGCAAGCGCTTCCTCTTTAAGCGACGTGGGCGCCGCGCATGGGGACGGGCGGCTGATCGCTGCCAGCACGCCATGTGGGATGTTGGGGGAAGGGATCAAAGTATGATAATTTTGACGGTGACCCCACTATCGCTATAGTCGATCAAGGCAATGGTTTACCAGTGAAAAAACAATGTGACATCGAGCAAGGGGTCTGGCAAGCAAAATCAAGTGACCAGCTGTTGTGTCAAATATAATTATAGCGTATGTACGGGCCCTTAGGTACTCCGTCTATGTTGCCAACTTTGTGGCACTAATTAGCGCCAGCGATATGAGTTCTGCCGTTCCGTGTTCACAATGTTCCAAAGGGCATATCGTGATGTTTATGTCAATGGTCAAATGCCAGTGGCGCGTGCGCGATGCTGCACGCCGCTCACAATGGCCGGCGCGCGCTGACTCAGTGCAAACATACCTCACACGCATAGCTGCTTGAACGTGAGACAACAACATGAGTATAGGTAAATTATTGTGGATGCGACACGGCGTTCGACACGAACGTAATTACAGCTACATTAAACGAGCACCACTGTCTTACCGTACGCTTCAAACTTGATGGGTCTCTTAAGTTTTTTAGGCCATGGGATAGGATATTGCGGTCCCACTCCCACATTCCCTTACTTCGCATGCAAGCAAGCTTCCGTCCAATATCATTAATATTTTCACAAGCTCATTATAATAATAAAGCACATTAAAGTAGCCCACAGGATAATCAAACGGAACGAGTGAATCGAACCATCAAGAATTTTGACAAGTCTTAAATCTTGTCTATACACGACCATAAATCACACCAGCGATGATCAAACAACCAAGTAAAAGCTTCCATCAATCTCCATCACCACCTTGCGCAAAGATCCTTGCAGCAAGTGGGCTGAAGGCTTGTGGGACGACCCTGACGCAAGGCAGTAGGCGGGATGAGCCTTTGTCTCAGCCAGGCTACTCAGGTTGCGTATCCAGTCAATAGCTGTATAGTCGACCAAGAAAATACTTTACCACTTTTCGCCTCTATTTGTATGGTATTAAGGTTGAAAAGTGGTAAAGGACTTTCTTGGTCGACTAAACATCATCATCATCACCAGCCTTGTGTTTCGTCCCACTGCTGAGCACAGGCCTCCTTTCAGTATGAGAGGGCTTGGGCTCAGTGCGGATTGGGAACTTCACACATACCACTGAATAGCTTCGTAGGAGTGTGCATGCTTCCTCATGATATTGTCCTTCATCGAAAAGCTCAAAAATTACAAATGAGCCGGGGGCTTGAAGCCACGACCTTCTGCTTGAGAGGCCATAGTTCAAACCACTAGGCTACCACAGATTCTTATAGCTGTATAGTCATTGGATTACACGTTGTCATGCATCTGGATATTTGGATCTCTCTATTTCAATAATCAATAAGTGAGTTTCTCATTTTGAAAGCAGTATAGTGGTCCTTTGTTCAAAGTTTGTGGTCTGTTTTTTCTCTCTTGGCGACCCCAACAACGTGCTAAGTATGCCAAGCGCGCGTGTGGCAGCCGCAACAGTGTCACGGGCGCCGCGCCTCGCTGAGCGGGTGAAGGCTCGACGAACGTCGGTCTTGAGCTAATAGCTCAAGCTTTGATTGGTTTGGCAGTTATAAATTTCGTTCAATTACTTTGAATTCTGCAAAATAACATCTGCCGCGAAATTTCAAAATTCAAAAATTTACGTAGCTAATAGGTAGTTGAATGCTCTTTTACACGTCGTTATTTTCAGTCTACCAGGCCCCTGTTTCACCATCTTTACAATTGTCAGTTTTACATGACAATTCGAACTACATTTCTTTGACAATATGAAGCGCGCTAAAACAAAAGCTCTTCAAGTCAGCAGTTGACACAGAATTGTCATTGAAAACTAACAATTGTAAAGTTGGTGAAATAGGGGCCTGGGCTTTCGTAACGACCATAACACCTTCGAGTTATAAAACTTGTAAAATTCTAAAGGAACTGAAAATGGTAGAGAGATACGTCTGGGAAGAATGTTCCATAAACAATTAGGAAGCAAGAAAGTGAGCCTTAATAAAGTTACTGACAATATTTCACAAAACTGCTTCGGGAACACGGAAAAATTTACAACAAACAAGAACATTCCGGAACCACCGCAGTCATCGGAAGTTCCCATGTATTTGTAACTTGAGACTATACATTTATTTGAGTCACAGACAAATATAGATAGATGCATGCTTGCTCTAATGATTGTACATCATCTCTTGATAATCTCACCAAGACTTGCGAACGGCCACGAGTATTACCTAAAACGGCGAACGTTAAGTTTAATGCCATCTTTATACACTTGTAATCGGTGTAACGTTAAGTATTAATTCACTTGAGCTTGAAGGTCAGAACAAAACTAGTCCACGACAAGTAATATCCGAGACCCACTTCGGTATTGAGCGCAGTTGCCCAAACTACGGCCTTGCGCGCGAGTGGATAAAGCACGTGCGGGCGGACAAACTCGGAACTAACGTATTACCCGTACAAGTCACGTTGACAGAGGCGCCCTCGGCGAGCTGTAGGAAGATTGTCAACTGACTGTGGTAACAGATGTGCCTGCAGCGAGGTTGTGGCCCTACAAAATGCGATAATAGCTAGAGGAAATTAACACACAAGTACCGCTCGCATGCTCAATCAGAGTTAAGCGAGACAAGCACTGTAAACGCATGTTTAAATAACCTAGTAAACTTAAAAGTAGAAAAACTTTCAAAGTCCAATAAGGTTACCAAAGCCATCTTGACTTGATCGAGATTTCGACTTACTTTTTTTTATAGTTTTCGAGATATTCGGCATTTACGAGGGCTGTTTGATAAGTACCCGTTTTCTAAATATATTAATATCACTTGTCGCAAATAAGTATACCACCTTTTTAAGCCATTTTTCAGAGGCGGAAAAAAAATGGCATTATTTTGTTTTTTTTTTCTCATTTGACAACGATTCAGTGAAGGCGTGAACTTAAAATTGTTAAAATGGAGAAAGAACAGTATCGGTCTGTAATCAGATTCTTATTTTTGGAAGGAAAAACATGTGATGAAATAAAAGTAAGAATGCAAGCGGTTTACCATGAATGTGCTCCTTCTATGACAACCGTCAGATATTGGTATAACGAGTTTAAGCGGGGGAGAACAACCGTCTTTGATGAGGATCGCCCAGGCCGGCCAGTTGAGGTGACTACAGACGATATGGTTAAGAAAATTGAAAATATCGTTTTAGCCGACCGCCGAATTAAACTTCGAGAAATCGTTGATGCTGTAAACGTTTCAATCGAGAGGGTACAACACATATTAGAAGAAAAATTGGGTATGAAGAAAGTATCGGCGAGGTGGGTTCCGCGTTTACTCACGGAGGAGCAAAAACGGAACCGACTGACTACTTCGGAGCAGTGTTTGGCCGTGTTCAAAAGTAACCCGAAGGAGTTTCTGCGTCGTTTCGTGACCGTGGACGAAATGTGGGTCCACCACTACACCCCGGAAATGAAACAGCAGTCGAAGCAGTGGATTTTAAAGGGTGAACCTGATCCAAAGAAAGCAAAAACCGTCCCATCGGCTGGAAAGGTAATGGCGACCGTTTTTTGGGATTCGCAGGGTATTATACATATTGACTATTTAGAAAAGGGAAAACAATAACAGGGCAGTACTATGCCAATTTATTGGATGAATTTGACGCCGTGTTGAAGGACAAACGACCCCATTTAAAAAAGAAAAAAGTACTGTTTCATCACGACAACGCCCCGGCTCATTCGCCCAGAGTTGCGACGGCTAAATTAGCACAGTTACGCTACGAACTATTGTCTCACCCCCCGTATTCTCCAGATTTGGCCCCATGCAATTTCTTTTTGTTTCCCAACCTAAAAAAATGGCTCGGTGGCAAGCGATTTGGATCAAATGACGAAGTCATTGCCGCCACAGAGGCCTATTTTAATGACTTTCCAAAATCATACTTTTTGGATGGTTTATTGAAGCTTGAGTATAGGTGGAACAAATGTATAGAGTTAAAAGGTGACTACGTAGAAAAATAAATGCATATATACAAAAAAAAATGTTTTTTTTTTCCATAAACTGGTATACTTATCAAACAGCCCTCGTATATAAAATTCGTGATTTTGGATACCAGATAAACTGCTGAGACATGGGTATTGGACGCATCCCAACTACTGGACGACTGGAATGCTCTAGTCAAGTCAACACATCGGCCGGCGCCGGCGCAGCCTTGTAACGCTTCGCGCATTGTCGCCTTATTGCGCGCTTCATAATAACGGCTACAATGTTGCACAAATTATCATTTATAGGTGAGATAAATTGCAAAAGCCGGATACATAAAAGATTTGCTGAATACCACTTCCGCTGTGTCTAAGGGAAAGTTATTCACTTGACCCAATGATATTACAGTACAGAGGATAAAATATGTTACATTTCTAGTAACTTGCGATTGAGAAAGAGCCGGTTGTACAGTTGGTCGTCACGTCACTTTCGTAGAGTTGTTCAAAGTGAACTGTCAGGAAGAGTGGTCAATTGGGTATTTTATGAATCTTCAAACCTGGTAGTAACATCTACTTCCTGTTTTTATGTAATATCATTGACTTGACCATGACCACATCACGTCAGAATAATACCTTATCTTGCGTCACTTTCGTTAACAAGGGACGCACTGAAAATTTCAAGAATATTACGAAATATTTAGTCATCCTGTGGTAAGCTTCATAGCGAGGGTGAAGGTGCAGAGTAGCAATAATGCTTGTTTTTATTTATTAGCAATTTTTTTTTTTATTGACGAACGATTTGCTATCTGTAGATGGCCTACAATCCTCCCCATCGACAGATAGCAAGCAGATATTGTATTACTGACAGTAAGTTTACTGAGACGGCAATTAAAGATAGATAGATGTTTTTTTATTGTCAGTAGATCAAAACAAGAGACAGATTGAATTTTGGGAACGGTTGTAGGGCTAGCACGACTGACCGCGAATTTGTTTGTCGCGCGAGATCATATTAAACGTCCCGTAACATTCAGAGTGACAGAGGAGGGAGTTGTTCTCGGGCGAGATAGAAGTCGCACTGTGATTTGTGCTAGACCTACTGGTAGAGCGATACAGACGAGCTGCAACTGCCAAACTGCAGTCGACAAAACTGCACGCTAGCTGCAATTGAAATGTATGGGCAGTCGGCAATTCGCAGGCATACTATCACCAGTTGATTTAAAAAACTTTGCACAGTTCTTAGTCAGGCTGCGTCAAGGAAACCGTACAGCAAAATAATATATATTGGCAACTCAGTAATTCTCGTAATGAAACCGTCGAAGCCTTCAAGCCGCGGTTTCCTCGATTGTTTTTGCTCGAAAGCGTGAGCCCTTGGCTTCGCAGTATTTCCGCCATCGCCGTCGTGACGACGCAGTAAACACTGCTATAAAGCTTCTAGCCATGTTTCATGGTAAATATAAACGTTCTTTCGATGACAGTTAAATAGTTCTAATAGAGCGAATGAGTCACAGGAATAATCCCGATACTTCCGTTGGATTTGTCATGCATTTTAACTTTTGAAAATCATCTTCCAGGAGTTCGATGTTATTGGAAAAAGTCCCGGTCTTGACTTGGAACAATTTAAACTATTGAAAAATAAAAGATTCCGACGAATTGAGAACCTTCTCTTTTCTTGAGGTTAAAAAATAACCAATAAGGAAACCTAAACAGCAGTAATCGCACTGTTGTGTTCCGGTGTGGAGAGTAAGACAGCCCGTGTAATTACGGGCACAAGATGCATTTCATCTTAGTTCTCTAGGTTGGCAATTCAACGTATCTGCAAATCCTCCGGTTTGCGGGTGTGTATGCGCAGTGGTAATCACTTACCATCAAATTTTTATAATATATATATAAAACAATTTATGCTCATAAATTGTAGACCATTATCAATATAATTGGGACAAGACCTAAGATGACTGCTGCTTGCGTAAAGTAAACGACTCTAATCAAATTCCATCCTCTATCAGTCTGTCTGTCTGTCAATTCAGGATTGAGCATTTAGCCCTTTGATTTTAGCCCTCTGGATTGGGTGCCGGGCCAGTGAGCCAATGGGTCATCAAAGCCCGTATTGCTGAACGCTGCTGTAATTGCGCGAGGAAGCGGCGCGCGACCTTGCGCGGGCGCTTCCGCGTTGACCGACCTCACTGCTGCTGCTACGCCTTCGCTATCTTACTAAGCTAATAGTATAGGAACAAAGGTTTTTTTAACCCCCGACGAAAACAAGGGGTGTTATAAGTTTGACCTGGTATTTGTCTGTGACATCATAGCTCCCAAACGGATATACCGATTTCGATGCGATTTTTTTTAATCGAAAACTAGTTTAATCGAGATGGTTCCTAGCTAAGTTTTATTAAAATCAGTTAAACCATTTTTGAAATACTGAACTTTGAAATGTCAATTTTAGGGGTTTTTCAACTTTTCTAAGTTGGTCATTTTACAACTTATTATCATCCATCGACACTTATCTCGCCTGGTTCCTATTTCACTAAAATGATAGGGAACAGTGACAATTCTAAGTCAACTACATTAACAATGTCAGGTCGCTGTTGAAATAGGGTTCTGGTGGAGACAACCAGTAACAATCTCCGTGACAATCGACCCTGTGAAACAGTTAAGAAAACATACTTAAATGTTACTTAAATGGACTGGTCAATTGCTTAACTGCGCAGCACGCGATGTTTTGCATTGAATATTGATTGCGTCCTATTCTAGCTGATTACGTGCAAAAGGGACACGTTATAAATAAAATAAAATAAAATAAAATGCATTTATTTCGGACAACAGATACGGTGCGATGCGAGCGGAATATTCTTTGAATGAAGCACCGACTTCATGTTTCTGCTGCTTAGTGCTAGGCCATAAAACTAGGCTTTAGTTTCTGTTGTCCGAAATAAACGCATTTTATTTTATTTGAATTATTTATCATTATTTTACGTTTTTTTTCTAAGGTTTTTTTTGAAGGCGGTTTTACTTTTTTGTTAAAAGATTTTTATTTATTTATTATTTTATTTATATCACAATTTTACGTTTATTTAACATTTTCAGAATTATCCTCCAACTCCTAACCGTTAAGGAGTTGTACCTTCCATCATCAGCTCATCAACATGAAATGATGACTACCGGACGCAAATACTTGAATAGCCTTAGAAAACATATGAAACACATGATACGTGCCTATAAAATTTGAGGGTCGCCCTCGATTTCCCTGAGATCCCATCATCAGATCATGACTTGGTGACAGTGGGACCACCTCAGGAGTATACCCTTTCGAATAATGATTTAATATTTTCAGAATCATCCTCCAACTCCTAACAGCTAAGGAGTTGTACCTTCCATCATCAGCTCATCATCATGAGATGATGACTACCAGACGCAAATACTTGAATAACCTTAGAAAATATATGAAACACAGTACGTGCCTGTAAAATTTGAGGGTTGCCTTCGATTTCCCTGGGATCCCATCATCAGATCATGACTTGGTGACAATGGGACCACCTCAGGAGTATACCCTTTCGAATAAAAAAAGAATTATGAAAATCGGTCTACAATTGACGGAGTAATCGATGCACATACATAAAAAAAAAAACATACGGTGGAACGTAGAACCTCCTCCTTTTTTGAAGTCGGTTAAAACAAGGTTTCTTTTAGATAAAACTGATCAGTTAAATGATGATTAGTTGCTCGCAGAACTGATGGCCGATGGGGTCAGAAGGTCCTCGAATGGCGTCCACGGACCGGGAGACGAGCTGTCGGTAGGCCTCCAACGAGATGGAGCGACGACCTAGTAAGGATTGCGGGACCACGGTCGGTGGATGCGGAAAGCACAACACTGGTCTGAGTGGAGATCCTTGGGGGAGGCCTATGTCCAGCAGTGGATGTCTTTCGGCTGACATGATGATGATGAAAACTGATTAGCTATAAAACGATTGACACCTATTTCACCTGACGGAAAATGCAGATGAGGACATAAAGATCTAACTCACAGGTTCAATAGCAGCCTATTCAATCTAATCCTGAAGACCGCTGGATTGGTATCAAAAGAAAATATACACTAACCCTGTTATTCATAAACCTATTTTAACTAAAATGCCGTTAAAGTTCGTTTGTCCTTTTTTGGCACATTGACATTTCCGTTAGTAAGAAGAAGACAAAACGTATTTTAGCTAATGGAGGCTTGAGTGACGTTTATGAATAAGGCCCTTCGTTGCAAACTCCGTGACAATCCGCCCTAGCAAATAGTTATGGAACAAACGCAGTACGCAACGCAGTTTTGCGTTAGTTGACGATTGCTTTCTCTTGTAACTGGTTATAAGCAAAAGGGGCTCATTTCATTTCAACTGAACTATTTCGACTATAAATCTAAAAAATCGATAGATCTCCGTCAAGTTTCACGGCCACTTCTCAGAGGCCCGAATACAAATATACGAATCCTGTGTAACGTAACGTTATCGTGTCGAAATCGAGAAACTTCATACAACATTTTTAGTTCCAAATACGCTCACGTGCGGGCGCTGTTCAAAACGTCATACAAATTTCTCAATAATGTTACCTACCTACTCGATTACATTACGCAGGTTTCGAATATTCCTACTCGGCCACTTCTCAGCTGCACTTGAATCCAACATCGTTGACCTTCTAGCCACGGCATTTCTCTCCTTCTAGCCTGGTCAGAAAGAGACGTGCATAGCGGAGCGACTCGCGGCCTGACATGCATGCGCGATTTACGATTAATAAAATTACTATTAATAAACACGTAGTCGACTTGTCGTTTGTTTGTAGTCCCAGCGAGCAAATCGACTATTGCTTGGAGATAATCTCAGCTCCGAGATGAGGCTGTTTGTTTTTACAAAAATACTTCATCGCCAAGAATGCGAGGGCTTGTGAACTTCACACACCATGAATTGCTTCGCAGGAGTGTGCGCGTTCCCTCGCGATGTTTTCCTTGACAGAAAAACTCGAGATAAATTATTCGCACATAAATTCCTAAAAACTCAAGAGGTGCAATCCAGGGCTCGAATCCACGGCCCTCTGCTTGACAGACCACTAGCGTACCACGGCACGAAAATACTTAGGGAAGTCCAATAATTCTATTACTAACTCATGTCATGAGTTACCGCTAACGCTTTCTCAGTAATGTTCCGCCATTTATTGAGAAAAGGTTCCTCACTACTGGCGTTTAATAACTTCACACAACTACTAACCAGCAACAATACAGATGATACAATGCCACGCCCACAACACACGACTCCTTCCATACATGCATACAACCAGGACATAATCAAAACACATGTTGGTAAATAAATATTAATGTACACGGCCGACCGGTTCTCAGACATACGAAATCGCTTCAGATATGTCGACTCCACTATGTTGATATAACATATACATTATATGCCGGCGTCATTGGTGTTCAGTCACCTCCAAGCGCGACCTTGCCGACCGAAAAGCAACATATCGTTTATATATAGCACATAAAAATAAACATAGCGAAGCGGAGGAGCCACGTTGCTGGGCGCAGGAGCCTCGGTTCTATTGAGACAACGACGAATAAACACGATTACTGGCCCCTATTTCACCAACTTTACAATTGTCCGTTTTCAATGACAATTCAGTGTTAAAACTGCTAACTTGAAGAGCTTTTGTTTTAGCGCGCTTCATATTGCCAAAGAAATGTAGTTCGAATTGTCATTGAAAACCGACAATTGTAAAGATGGTGAAATAGGGGCCAGGAGCCTCGGTTCTATTGAGACAACGACGAATAAACACGATTACTGGCCCCTATTTCACCAACTTTACAATTGTCAGTTTTCAATGACAATTCAGTGTTAAAACTGCTAACTTGAAGAGCTTTTGTTTTAGCGCGCTTCATACTTGTCAAAGAAATGTAGTTGGAATTGTCATATAAAACTGACAATTGTAAAGATGGTGAAACAAGGGACTGCAGGCTTGTTGTCTAACATGTTTGCAATCGCCATTGACAGTTGTTGTACGGACTGACAATTGGTATCGGAAACAGCTAGCTCAAAGTAAAAAAACTGTAATTTCAATCCGATGACGAGTGTCAAAATAGTTACTCAATTACTCTGCAGGTTGAGTGTAGGAAAAGACATATATACTAGTTCAACGAAGTCATTACACCGATTGGCAATTCGTGCACGATTTTCCGAGGCATAGTTAGCTATTGTCCGGTCCCTTCCGCTTGTCGTATACTTGTGGCTTAGGTATAATTTGTGCCAACAATGGTCGTGCCAAGGCGATAGGGCTGTGTTGGATGGAATACATATACAAGTTTGCTAAAGAGTTCATTGCTTTATGGGCCTTATCAAGACTTGCAACTTGCTTTGCCTATGATCCACGTCTTCCAAGTCATTGACTTAGTAACACCATGGACCTTGGGTCTAGTACAAAATTGTCGTAGTACGAATAATGTGTCCCAGTACAACACGGCATTTTTCGATGACAGCCATATGTCACAGCGCTGTCGTTCGACCAAACTAAGACTGCCTGACGCTCGATTGGTGTTCTTTTGGATTGGACGTTTTCAAGCGCTAACCCGAAGTGCATGGTGTTGGTAAGTCTCTCCAAGTATATTAAAGTCATGGATTCACTAAGATAAAATGTCCCACGACACTTTTAGCCTGCCACGTCAGGTGAAGTGGGCACGCATACCCAATTTCACTTAACAACATCTCCATAAAAAAGATGACGCTCGATGTCGCGTCGCCAGATATCAAGTTGCCGACACGTGACGCAGGACATATGACAACTGGCAAATCTCTGCCTTCAAACTATTACATAATTTCGGTTGCCGGATTCAAATCACTCTAAAGATCTGTGCACGAGTGCCACGATAAATACCGAATCATGAGTGTTATTCTCTAAAGTAAGATTCCCACTGGGCGACTCGAGCCGTACGGCTGAATAGCGTATTTTACCTTGCCAAAGGAATTTAGAGCGTCTGCGCAGTACTAATATCACATATTTGAATGGATTTTACACAGCTTGCGGACGGTCGGCTCCTCGCGTAATCCGACGGCTGCAATCGGCTGCCGTCGCGTTCGATCGAATCAAGTCGGCCTCTGCCGCGTGCCGCCGCCTGCGCCGCCAACCAGCCACCAGACTCCAGAAGGTTCGGACCAATCGGACGGATGCCGTCGGCTACCACGGCGAGCTCTAAGTGCTGCCGCGACCCGGACGCAGCCTACTCCATCCGGTCCGCCCAGCAGAAATCACACTTTGGTGTCGGCGTTGCGTTCAGCTGTAGACTGCGAGCAAGGTGTTCATGTCCCTGTGTCCGTCAGCCTTGACTCCGACCGTCAGCGATCCGACAACGCTGCAGACGGCGTGTCAACAACACACACACACATTCCCAGTCTCGTGTTCAGTCACCTTCGCGGTGCGACCTTGCTCGCACAATAGTAGGCAAACGAGAATCGCGAAATTTGATCGTTGGAGTAAGAAACATTATTCCTTTATGCGGACGCCTACAGTGCGCTTGGGCTTCGTAAGTGTTCGCATACCTTGAGTGGTTTTACGTCATAAATCATAACACCTTAACTTATTCCTTCTGCAAAAAGTTTCACGTGCATTTCAGCCATGTGACGACAAAACTCTAAAAATCATAATATTGACTTTATAGCAGAGTAGAAATTGATATTAAAATCTGAATACATCAGTAATATTACTTCTTTATTCACAGGCTAGGTTAAACCTTTTTAAGGTAGTGGCATATATGCAACCTAGATTTTCAGGGCTATAGCTCGGTCCTTAGGCCACGTCATCATAAGCATCTTACATTTTCTGTGGACTCTTTACCATAGACAGGCCTCAACTCAACCGTCCACAAAGAGGTTTAACCGCCCATTTGCCTATGCCTAATACACAGCATCGTTCTTAGGCGATCTACCTCTAGTAAAATACCTCATTGCTGAGCCCCTGAACAGACTCACACTGTCTTGCTGGAGCCTGAAATTTCTACATCGTAGAACATACCCAATACCATATATCTTTGTACTACAGTTTATTCCCTCAACTGATACAAGCCAAATTGAGAAGACTTACTTCGGTAAGCAACGCTGAACAGTATAGTGCCACTGAAATAATTCGGAATTGGATTAGTATAATCCCAACGATTTAAATGCCACTATACCTTTAAGCGTTGGCGTTGCAAATTAAAGACTTCCCAATTTGGCTAGTACCACTTGACAGATAAACTTTCAAGCAAAGATATCTGGCGTAGGACGTATAAATAATTGGAAAAAGAGCAAGTGTCTCCCACAAAGCGATACGTCACGCTTAACCACATACCCCCCAGAGCCGTCGGAATAACAAATATAAACCATCACGGCGCGGTAACGGGTCAAATATTTGGCCGAGCCGGACAGGCAACCCGCACGGCGCCGCCAGTCGGACCGGTCGCGGTCGCCGATAAGCATTTCCTACGTGGCTATCAGTACGTGGAAAACTCATTCTCCGTTTGTCGGGAAGGAAACGATAAGGCACTGTTAACTTTTCCTACAAAGAGTGGGCTCACTTGAACTATATCGGAGTTATAGTGAAATAAAAACGGATCACTCACGTATATAAGTCGAGTTTAGCCCGACATGTTTCGGACTAATTCGTAGTCCTTCCTCTGGGAGCGCACGACCCAGCGGCGGCGAGACGCACACTGCGCGCCGCGGCTCTGCTCGCGCGACTACACATGTCGGGCTAAACTCAACTTATATACGTGAGTGATCCGTTTTTATTTCACTATGATTGAGTCTTACGGTAGTTTCATGTTAAAAGTATATCGGAGTTAAGGGAAATAAATAGGTATAGACATAGTAGAAAAACCTTTCCCACGGGCCAGGCAAAAATCAATCTTATGAAAATGTCGTAAACATTTTGACAGGGGAAAGCTTTTCTCACTTTAAATATACTATCGAACCAACTGACCCTAAACTCCGAAATTCGAAAATCGAAGTTCGTATCGTATCGTCCCGCTCACTCTCGTGGTAAATAATATTAGCTTGAGAAGGACGGCACGATACGAAGTTCGAATTTTGCACTTCGTGGTCGGGGGGCTGAATCGTGATTCGTGACCCACCGAGGAACTTCGTGGTGTTTCGTAGAAAACGTCGTGGTGACATCGCATTGCCTGTAGGTCTAGCACAACTCAGAGTGCGACTTCTATCTCGCGCGAGAACTGCCCGTTCTTTTCTTGCACTCAGAATGCAACGGGACGGGTAATATAGTCTCGCGGGACAAACAAAGCCGCGGCCAGTCTTACTAGCCCTGCTGACAAGGTAAATCATTATGACATTTACTGTAAGAACGTTGTACGGTGGGTCGGAAATCAAGTTGTTCCACAGTAACTCGCGTGCAGAGGATCGAGCACGACTTTTCGAAACCTGCGTCACGTAAAATTGAATAGTAAACGTCGTCGAGTTTGTATGACGTTTGGAACAGCGCCCGCCCGTGAGCGTATTTGGAACTAAAATTTTGTATGAGGTTTCTCGATCTCGATACGATAACCGTAACGTTATGCAGCATTCGTAAAGTCGTGCTCGACCCTAAGAAATGAAGGGCTGAGAACTTCATTACACGATCCAGCTCCGGACTGCCGAGTGCGACGTTAGGTTTTAAAAACAAAAACCCTTTTTGTTCAACTGTTCAAACACAGCCAAAAAATTGGTGCCGTTAATCGAGGTATTTCCTCGCTAAATTACTTTCGGACGTTAAAACACCTCAAAATGTTACACTGTTCTCAATCAAATCTATCAGTAATCAGTCATTTATTTGCTCCAACATGGTACAGAGAAGATAGTTTACACAGTTTATTGTGCTACATGTTTCATTAGTTTCATCACATGGACATGCAAATGCTTTAGAGTTGTGCATCACATGCATAAATCAACTATCGATATTCTAAATTCATCATCAATCATTTAAATAATCTTGAATGGAGCCTTTAGACACTAAAATCACAGAACTCTTTCCTTCTATTCCGAGTACTGTGCTCAATATGAAGGTAGAAACTCAGTTAAGTAAATATGTACAGCCTTTGCGCATAAATGTCTTGCGCAAGCCTAAAGGCGCGTTTTTAATAGTATGTGTATCTCATATCTGTGGCTTCACATTCGTTCCCGACGCAGCAGGCCGCATGCCGTCTCGAACAAAAAGTTACAAAAGCGGATATCTAAGGAACGCACATAGGATGGCTGAAGCTTTGGTGTTTGGATCGTCTGAGGGTCGAGCACGACTTTACGAAACCTGCGTCACGTAAAATCGAATAGTAAACGTTGTCGAGTTTGTATGACGTTTGGAACAGCGCCCGCCCGTGAGCGTATTTGGAACTAAAATTTAGTATGAGGTTTCTCGACCTCGATACGATAACCGTAACGTTACGCAGCATTTGTAAAGTCGTGCTCGATCCTCTGAGAAGCATTCCATCGGTCATTATATCGATAGATTGAAGGCATCAGTTTTTCTTCAATTAAATGAGTCCCCAAGAAGCTTGAATGTGTTGCTATGATCCGTTTTATTTCGCTATGATTGAGTCTCACTCACGGTAGTTTCATGTTGAAAGAATTCGGTGTCAATTGCGGACTTGAAGAGCTTCGTAACGGCAACAAAATGAACACAGAATTGTCATTGCAAACGGTCAATTGTAAAGTTGGTGAAACAGGGGTCGGGTCATGTACATCTTATTACCAAGACATTTATATCCAAATTTTTACCTTTATTTATGCATGATAACTTCTACAGCGAGCGAAAAACTAATTAGTCTATCTGTCGCTGCTGTGGTATATCCTCGAGTGCTTCAAATCAACGCCGAGAAAGCAAGATTATCTGAAAACCATGAATCCGGTAATATAAAAAGTCCAAGCCCAATGAGTCTTGATTCATTGGTCTCTGGGTGTTGTAGGTAGATCCCATGTGTGGTTATGAGGTATCACTTTTTGCTGGGCAGGTAGACGCGGCTGGGTTGGGTTTTTGTAGAACTTTTTGCCATTCTACGTTGGGAACGTGACGCTACTGCTTAGGTTAAAAGGACGAAGCGGTGGTTGAACCAAACTAAACCATCGTGAAAGAAAAATCTTGTCGTCAAACGCGGTTTGTGAGCATTTAGAATACGATACGGGTTTTAGAAATACTTCGGCTGTCAATAGCGCTTCTTATGTCAAGGAAAGAGATGACAATACGAAACGCTCACCGACCATTTTTTTTTAGCATGGAACCACCGTGAGACTTAAACGAATCTTCCGTTTATACAAGTCCGTAAGTGAGTATTTATTTCACAGCTTGTACCGTTTGTATCAAACTTAAATGCACCTCGAATGAAGTCGGTCACTTGCAAGGGGAAGTGAGACGCACAGAGACTAAAGGAAATGTGCGAGCGGGACCACTGTATGAACAACTTCACACATTCAAGTTTGAAGCGCACGACGTCTGCAACCGTTGGGACCGAAAGCAAATCTTAATTTCGACATGAACAAAGTGATCTCTAAAAACTTCAATTCGTTTTCTGTCATTGGATTACCTTTTTCCAGCGAGGTTACTGGTTTTGACCATTGAAGAGTCAACAACCTCATTAATACACGGACTTAGTAAAAGATCTTACTGGGGTCAGAGAATTCCATGCATAATAAAAACTTAGCAGACTTCGTTGACATAACACTAACACAGAACTGGGGACCATATTTCTGAACGAGTATTGCCCGCACGCCCGTTGAGGTTGTCTCAACTTGTCTCTTGACTTGCCTTATACGAACTTTACAGAACTGACGGTACGAAAGTTACAAAAATAAGGACTATAAAAGTCTTCTTACTGGCCAACTAAAAGGGGACTATGGGAAACGCCAATAAAGTCAGTCAAAACATCAATTAGATTTTTTAATGAAACACCTGGTAAGAATCAGGTGTTCCGTAAAAAAGCAGATTTTCGAGGTTTTAATTGCTGGCTGTGTAAAACCCAAACAGAAAATAAAAAAAAGCACCGCAGTCGCAGTAGCGTGTTTATGTTTTTTAATGTCAACGCTCCGCCTCGAGCAACGCACTCGGCCCATGGTACAGTCCACTTAGAAACAATGTTGTAATTGTGTATAGTCGTCAATTAAACTGCACTTTCTAGATGCTAATAGAATTGCATACATCATCAGCCTATTTTTTACGTCTCACTGCTGGGCTCAGGCCTCCTCTCAGAATGAGAGGGCTAGGGCTATAGTTCCCACGTGGGACCAGTGCGGATTGGGAGCTTCACACACACCATTGAACTGCTTCACAGAAGTGTGCAGTTTCATCGACCTCCCCTCTCTCATAGACCTACAGTGCTTGTTTTCATCAGTTTCCGTAAAATAGGGTCACAATTGCTGCAGAACTCCCACGGTCATCTTGCCCCCACCCAAACCAGTTGATCCGAGGCAACTTCGAAAAAGGGCTTGTACACAAATGTACTAAGTCTCGAGTCAATTACTATTTGACCTTTGCTTAAAACGGTCAAGCTATTAATTCGTAACACTTGTACATATTATACCGGTTAGCCTTCTGCGTAATGGACGCTGGCAGTCGAATGGACCGAAGGGATAAAGTGCGGGTTACGTTGAATTAAAACTATAGTTATACTTAGACATAGTAGAAAAACCTTTCCCAAGGGCCAGGAAAATCAATCTTATGACAATATCGTAAACATTTTGACAGGGGAAAGATTTTCTAACTTTAACGATACCTCAACTAAGGTACCTAAAAAGATACATTAGAAGAAAAGAACTTCTAGTAACATAATGAAGTCATTATCGTTGTACGGGCCGGACTGTATAGACCCGCACTTTTTGGGGTTCAAAATAAAACGCGACGCTTTCGGCTTCTGATCGGATCCGTAGAAGAGGTTGTTTCCAGAGAGATGGCTGGCTGACGACTGTGAGAAGACTCCGAGACGACTGACTACCCAGCGCCGCGCGGGCTCTATTTATACTGCTCGGGCGAGAGCGGGGGCCCGGGGCGCCGGGTTCGTTTGTCCTTCTCACACTCGGGCGAGCGTGGGGGCCGGGGCCGGATCCGATACTATTTTATTTCTCTTTCTATTACTATCTATTTACATGAGCTTAGCCTATTTTTCTATACGATATTTATTTATCTATTATAATATAATCTTATCCTATCTTAAACTATAATTACAAACTAACTGGACTGCGCTGTCCCGCACAATCGTTCTAAATACTCTTGCGAACAGAAGCTACAACAAAGGGTTTATGAAGCTATTAAACAATAAAGTTGACGTCAGATACGACACGATAACCCACAAGTTAATGCCTTTTAGTCAGCACAATTATTAGCCAGAGATAATTTTACAGTCACTATTTACAACTCAAGTTTAGACAAAGATTTAGTAGTTATAATGGATTACCGATGATGTAGTTTTGATGACGTTTCTACTTCAGATGAAAAAACCGGCCAAGTGCGAGTTGGACTCGCGCAACGACTTTTATACAAAACTGTAAGTATGCTTTTGTTTTTTTTCTCATTTGACAACGATTCAGTGAAGGCGTGAACTTAAACTTGTTAAAATGGAGAAAGAACAGTATCGGTCTGTAATTAGATTCTTATTTTTGGAAGGAAAAACATGTGATGAAATAAAAGTAAGAATGCAAGCGGTTTACCATGAATGTGCTCCTTCTATGACAACCGTCAGATATTGGTATAACGAGTTTAAGCGGGGGAGAACAACCGTCTTTGATGAGGATCGCCCAGGCCGGCCAGTTGAGGTGACTACAGACAATATGGTTAAGAAAATTGAAAATATCGTTTTAGCCGACCGCCGAATTAAACTTCGAGAAATCGTTGATGCTGTAAACGTTTCAATCGAGAGGGTACAACACATATTAGAAGAAAAATTGGGTATGAAGAAAGTATCGGCGAGGTGGGTGCCGCGTTTACTCACGGAGGAGCAAAAACGGAACCGACTGACTACTTCGGAGCAGTGTTTGGCCATGTTCAAACGTAACCCGAAGGAGTTTCTGCGTCGTTTCGTGACCGTGGACGAAATGTGGGTCCACCACTACACCCCGGAAATGAAAGAGCAGTCGAAGCAGTGGATTTTACCGGGTGAACCTGATCCAAAGAAAGCAAAAACCGTCCCATTGGCTGGAAAGGTAATGGCGACCGTTTTTTGGGATTCGCAGGGTATTATACATATTGACTATTTAGAAAAGGGAAAAACAATAACAGGGCAGTACTATGCCAATTTATTGGATGAATTTGACGCCGTGTTGAAGGACAAACGACCCCATTTAAAAAAGAAAAAAGTACTGTTTCATCACGACAACGCCCCGGCTCATTCGTCCAGAGTTGTGACGGCTAAATTAGCACAGTTACGCTACGAACTATTGTCTCACCCCCCGTATTCTCCAGATTTGGCCCCATGCGATTTCTTTTTGTTTCCCAACTTAAAAAAAATGGCTCGGTGGCAAGCGATTTGGATCAAATGACGAAGTCAGTGCCGCCACAGAGGCCTATTTTAATGACTTTCCAAAATCATACTTTTTGGATGGTTTATTGAAGCTTGAGTATAGGTGGAACAAATGTATAGAGTTAAAAGGTGACTACGTAGAAAAATAAATGCATATATACAAAAAAAAAGATTTTTTTCCATAAACTGGTATACTTATCAAACAGCCCTCGTAGTTCGTCTATCACGGAAATCGAGTTTCGAAAATTTATTACGTTTTTCCGGAGTGTTTTAATGTGTCAATTTATATTGGTCTTGAACTCTTGACATATACAGACAGATATATAAAATCCAAGAGTTTCAGATTTATATCATTGCTTGTGCTATAAGAGCTACCTTCATACCGAACATTAGGCCAATCTGAGCTAACTTAGGATACACAATTAACAAACTCAGGATTAATTTTACGTCGGATACGGACTGTACGCAGGTTGTCACAACACAGGCGCAGGGCGACGCACCGTGCCATCTGTTAGCGCCAGGTGCGCCGACAATCAAAGAAAAAAGAGGGTTTCAGACGCAAAAACACTCGCCTTGTTCACGTAGATTTTGTAAAGAAACCATGATATTATTCGGATGTAGAGGGGTCCGGACAAATTACTTAAGCCAAAAAAGGTTGGCTGGTAGAGATCCCTTCAAGGGATAAGTCCGCCTTTGTACTCGAATTTAAATGTTGTAAAAATTCAAAATTTTATTCAGCAAATAGGCAGTTGAATGCTCCTTTACACGTCTTTTTTTATGAGTCTATTAGCGCTTTCGGAAAGTAACTAACTAGTGTTTTTCTCCTGTTTTTTGTACAATAAAGTGTTTACTTACTTATGTCGTACTTAAATATTGTATAGATCACGGACTAACCACCCTCTGGACACCGCATCTTCTATAATTTACTTGGAAAGTCATTACGAAAAGAGCCGCGGTGAGCGGAGAGCGGGAGTGCGCCGTGATTGGTTCACAGCTTGTCATCTCGCTTGTCATCTGGTCGAAAGTGAGCCGCGATTGGAGGCTAGAGAGATTTATACCGATTCAGGCCTAACTTAGCGGAGGTCCATGTTACATCTTTCGAAAAAGTGAGCCAATTGCTAAAGTGTACCTTTTAGGAAAGTGGTGTTTTGGAAAAGAGCACTTTTTGATATAGTGCACATTTCGAGAAAGTGCCCCAGCTGGACAAGAGTACCTTTGAGAGTGTACATTTTTTGCAGAAAGTGCACTTTTAGAGAAAGTGCATACCTATTTAGGGAAAGTGAGCTGTACAAGCTTGACCCTTTCCTCCCATACATTGCTACTGGGATAAAAAGGATACGGCAAAGAAAATATGATAGAAACCGCAATGAAATTACTTTTGTTAAAAGATTTTTTATTTCACAATTTTTAGTTACGTTAATATTTATAATATATTATCTTCCAACTCGAAACCGTTAAGGAGTTGTACCTTCCATCATCACCTCATCAACAAGAGATGATGACTACCAGACACAAGTATTTGAATAGCTTTCGAAAATATATGAAACACATGATACGTCCCTATAAAATTTGAGGGTTGCACTCGATTTCCCTGGGATTCTCCTTGTACTGTTTTGTGGTTTTCAATAAAGAATATTTGTATTGTATGGTATTGATCTCATCATCAGATCCTGACTTGGTGACAACGAGACCAACTAGAAAGTATAACCTTTCAAACAAAAAAAGAATTTTTGAAATCGGTCCAGCCGTCTTCGGGTAATCGGAGAACATACATAAAAAAAAAAACAAATCCAACGAATTGAGAACCTCCTTTTTTTGAAGTCGGTTAAAAACAATCTAGCATAGGTGTATGCGTACATGTGCAACAGTGTAACACTAGGTGGTAGCCCACGTTTCTTGCTACACGGTGCTGTAACACGGCCGTCCGGCGTTCCGAGCGGTGCGCAGGCGCCGGATCCGGGGGAGGAAGTCGCCGGCAGCGAGCCGTGAGGACGCGATACCCATATAGGGGTGGGCAGGATGCGGTGCCGGTCGGGCGGAGTAGTTGCAACAACCATTCCTAGCCATGTTATATTTAGGGTTCCGTACCCAAAAGGTAAAACGGGACCCTATTACTAAGACTCGTCCGTCCGTCTGTCTGTCTGTCCGCCTGTCACCAGGCTGTATCTCATAAACCGTGATAGTTAGACAGTTGAAATTTTCACAGATGATGTATTTCTGCTGCCATTATAACAACACACACTAAAAACAGAATAAAATAAACATTTAAGTGGGGCTCCCATACAACAGACATGATTTATTTATTAGACAATGACATCTGTTTACGAGTAGTGTAACTAGGCAGCTATCTCATTGAGCTGACTCTAGTACCACTGCTACCCGTCACTACATGGCGGTCTTAATAACCTTGCTTCGTTTTTTTATGATAATGATAATGGTACGGAACCCTTCGTGCGCGAGTCCGACTCGCACTTGGCCGGCTTTGTTTATACAACAAAGAAGGCAAACAAGCAAGTGGGTCACCTGATGGTAAGTGTTCACCACAGCCCATAGACACCCGCACCCCAGATGGTTTGCAGATGCGTTGCCAACCTAGAAAGTTAAGATGAAATGCGTCTTGTGCCCATAATTACACCGGCTGTCTTACTCTCCACACCGGAACACAACGGAGCACTCCAATATTCGAATTCTCTCTGGGCTCTGCTAACACTGGACAACACAAAACACTGGGGAAAAGCGGGAAGTCTTAATATGGAACCCTCGGTTCGCGAGTCCGACTCGCACTTGGCCGGTTTTTTCTACTTATGTTGCGTGGGATTCGCATATTCGTGCTCAGTGCTCATGGCACAGATGACCTCAACATCCAGCCATGGCGACCGCCTCGCGACACACAACCCGGACACTTCGGGGTCTTCTATGCGTTTGTATGTGTGTGTCTAGGACGGGGGTTATTTCGGGCGCGGTCAACGACCCCGGGTAGTCTACCTGCGCGCACGCCGCTAGGGCTGCCGCTTGGGTGGTTGTTTTACATACAAGCTCATAATAATTATACTGAGATGCAAAATTAATCACCCATCATTTTTGCCTTGATTAATGCAAAAAATGTTATTTAAACAAAGAATACTTTTACAATAAATAGTAAAAATAGGGTTTGAGTATAAATAAAGTAGGTACATTTTAGTGTACATTTCGGGAATGTGTGCATTTTTGAAAAGTGTACATTTTGAGAGTGTGCATTTTGCAGTAAGTGCACTTTTAGAGAAAGTACACATTTCAGGAAAGTGGTTTTTATGAGCCTAAATCAGTTTACCATGAGAGGTTCCTACCATGGTCAAGGAAAAAAGAATATTACTGGAGACCATAAATTGTAGAAGGGGGCATATGATGGAACACTTTATACGACACGACGATTTCTTTTTAAACCTGCTGGAAGGAATAATAGAAGGAAGACGAGGCAGAGGAAGGCCATGATTGACATATTTTAACCAGGTGAAGGAGAAAGTGGGTGTCGTGTCGCATCAGGAAGTCAAACGGATGGCCGAAGACCGCGCGGATTGGCGGTTACTCCACCGACAAGAGCATAGCTCTTAAATTTAAGAAGAGAGAAGAGAATCAGTTTAAACGCGTACAAGCACATAACGGTGAGTAGGCATTTTTTCAGGACCGACGACCAGGTAAAAATCGCGGTGGATGCGGAAAGCACAAGACCGGGCTGATTGGAGAGCGTTGGGGGAGGCCTATGTCAACGTCTAGCAGTGGAGGTCTTTCGGCTGACATAACGATAATGTGACGATGAATTTTTGATATCTAACTAAACTTGGCTTTGTTCTCTTAGAGCAGGAAAGGATGGAGATGTTAACGCGCGATTTCCCCTCTGCCGAATCTCTAACATTAAGTCTGACCAAAATGATCAGGGTCTGTTGATTGTGGACGTGTTTTTGGCATTTGTGTGATAGTTCTGTTTTAGTGTGCGTTTGTAGGAACGTAACAAAGTTTGACAGGAGCGTAGACGTGTGCTGCCCCCCGACTACGAAGTGTAAAATTCGAACTTCGTATGGTGCCGTCCCTCTCAAGCTAATATTATTTAACACGAGTGTGAGCGGGACGATAAGATACGAACTTCGATTTTCGTTCGATTTCGTAGTAATTTTAGTGCATAGATAAGCCAAAGGAGCCTCTCGTCTGTCTGCTTTATGGTCCTTCTGTACGCTAGTAGGTAGGTACCCTTAGTTATTCTGTGCTTAAGCCAAGCCCTTCAAGTTTTCTAAAGAGTACTCAACGCAAGTTATTTTTATCACAAGTCGTTGACCCTAGTGGCTATCTCCATCGGCACGTGTAGGTATACCTACCTAGTTCGGTCAGGTAGTTTGGCCCTCGTGTTGAACAAAATGGTCGTGATACTTAACCAAGGGGCGCCGATTGGACGCGCGTTGACAAAAAAATATAAGGAAAAGATTAGAGCAGGAAAGGAATGGAGATGTTAACGCGCGATTTCCCCTCTGCCCAAACTCAGTCTGTGCAAAATGCACAGGGTGTCTGTGGCATTTGTGTGACAGTTTTGTTTTAGTGTGAGTTTGTAGGAGCGTAACAAATTTTGACATAAGCGTAAACGTGTGCTGTAGGTACGTGTGTTCCTCGTCCCCTACGAGAAGTCGCAAAAAAATTGTAGTGCATTTAGATAAGCCAAAGGCGCCTCCCGTCTGTCTGCTTTATGCCTCAAGGTTAACTGGTAGATATCCCTTTAAGGGATAAATTCGCCTTTGTACAGTTACCCCATCATCACCAGCCTTTTTTACGTCCCACTGCTGGGCACAGGCCTCCTCTTAGAATTAGAGGGCTTGAGCTATAGTTCCCAAGCGGGCTCAGTGTGGATTGAGAACTTCACACACACCATTCAATTGCTTTGCAGGAGTGTGCAGGTTTCATCACGGCGTTTTCCTTCACTGGAAAGTTAGTTGTCCGTAAAACAGAGGTGCAACCCGGGGCTAGAAGCCATGACCCTCTGCTTTAGAGGCCGTAGGTTAAACCACTAGGTATATATAATATTTTTCATGAGGGGATGCCAAATGATTAAATCTTACCCAAAAACTTAACTTGGCATGCAATAAAAATACACTCATGAGCAAAAAAAACGGGTCACTTTGTATGGAATTTTTTTGGAAGGCAAATTAGTAAGTGGGTCACCTCATGATAAGTGATCACCACTGCCCATAGACACCCACAATCACGGAGGGTTTGCAGATGCATTGTCAGCTAAGATGAAATGCCTCTTGTGCCCATAATTACACCAGCTGGCTACCTACCGAGAACATACAAAAAATGAACTTGCCAAAGCACTTGGGCAAGTCCAACATTTTCCAGTGACTTAGTAAGGTCTTCACTTGTGAGTAGGCTTGAGTCGGTCAGGAACTAAGAACTGTTAGGAATGAATTCCCGTCGCGGACCGAAAGGAACTAAATCCTTTCGCACGATTTGAATCGGTCTTCACTCCTTTAGTTCAGTAGCTACAGGAGTGGAGTGGATGAATCGCTTGAGCGGAACAGAGCGAGTGAGAGTGACCGAAACCGAGGAGCGAGATAAATAGCGCTCGTTCAAAGTGTCTCTAGAGCAAGTGGGAGTGAGATGGACAACTATAATTCCGTTCCGTGTCCTTCACAGATCAAAACAGTTCCAACTCGTTCACTGAACTACTTAACTAAAGGAACTAAAAGTCCGAACTAGTTCCTTTCACTGATTGAATGATATCGGAGTGCTCCCTTTAAAGATTGAGCAGGCACAACTCTACTTGTGAGTCATATGGCATTCATAAAATGGCTTCCTGGTCGAAGGTAGGTATAATATATATGTGAGTATTCTCATGTGTTGTGTGTGACCAAACAGTTAATGTGCTTATCATGTCAGGTATTCTAGTAAACATGAAATTGACTTTTAGATAAAATAAAAAGATTGTATTATATCTGTATGTAAATAGTAGTTTATGCAACTGCTACAGAATGAGGGTCCTTAAAACACGAGTGTGTTTTTATGAAACGAGGCGAAGCCGAGTTTCATAATAGGATCACACAAGTGTTTTAAGGCCTAATTATGTACAGTTGCATACATTACTTTATCTACACACATATTATAAGTACTCTAAGATGGGTTCAGAAGCCGAAGACATATATCATACCCATATCTGTCACGAATTTGACTGTTTTGTATAAATCATAGACTAACATACCGAGCTGACGTTTCGTGAACTGTTTTTTTTGTAAAAAAAAATTAAAATATATCACATTATATTAATTATACATATTGGACTGAACTCGACTTATATACGTGAGTGATCCGTTTTATTTCACTATGATTGTAAATTACGTTGATTGTCAAATTCGGTACATCGAATTCGATATCGAAAAGTCATTACGACATCGAATTCGATGTCGTAATGACTATTACTTTACTGCTGGACCTGCTGGTCGTGGTGGTTGGCGGCGGAGGCGACGATGTGCTGTGCAATGCTGGTAATTTTCTACGGTTTCTGAACGCATTATAGAGGACTTATGATGTGTGTAGATAAACCTTTTTACACAACTGCCCAAAGAAAAAAAGAGTATTGTTAAAATAACCTAACCAATGGGCACAAGAGGCATTTCATCTTAACTCTCTAGGTGGGCAATGCATTTGCAAACCCCCAGCGTTGTGGGTGTCTTGGGCAGTGGTGATCACTTACCATCAGTTACCCGGGCCATGTTTTATAAAACTACAACTAGTTACAAGCAGAAGTCTCATTCGATCACCTTTTGTTAGAAAGATACTTCTGCTTGTAACTTGTAGCTTTATAAAACATGGCTCAGATTATTGCATTGTCACCGGACTTACATGAGTATGTCAAATTTCAGCACCGGTAACTGGAAAGTGTGTCAAATTTAACTTGTGAGACTTGATTACCTACAAACTCCAGCATGGGTGATACAGTCTCTACTGATACTAAATAAAAAAATTATAAAAAGACGTTTATTTTGTCAGTGAAGCCCACATAGAAATATGTACCCTAAAACAAGTCCTGATGAATACTAGACTTGTGCTGCAGCAGTGTTTTGCTAGCATTTTACACAACTTTCCCCAATAAATTCTTGTTGCTCGCTTGGAAACAACTCAACTTCCCAACGATAAGTAATCTTATGAGTATGACTGAGCAATTGAAGGAATGCTGATGTTTTTGGCAAACATGGGTGTTTCCAGTTAGGTTTGGTCAACGTCATACCGAGATAAATGACTGCAAGCGTCGTCGGGGTGACTAATAACTTATCAGTAATAACACGAAATCCTCCCATTTCACTTTTCAAAAGATTTCCTATTGGAGTTATTTCGTTAGTTTTTCACAAAGCAGCCTACAAGCGAGCCGTTTCAACATAATTATCTCGCATTATCAGCCACAATGGGCCGCTATCGGAACTGTAGCGACCATGGTATGTACGGTAATTGCTACTAGTCCGCCGAGAGTGAAATCACATACCTACACATAGCTATACGCAATAAGCGAAAGTGGGCGAGAGGCCCGCGGAGCCCCGACTGACCTGTAGTTCTGCTCGTAATCCCAGTAATCCTTGTAGCGCGGGTGCCAGCGCGGGCCCCCGCGCGAGTACGGCCTCCGAGAACCTCCCTGGCTCATATTAGCTGCGCCATCGCTGGCCGTATCGATCTGCGCCGCGAGACCAAACCACTCCAACCGACGGCGAAACACTTGTATCCACTCTTACGAGAGCACTGCACTGCACTATTGCACTGATAAACCACTTGGTCAAACAGAATTCAAGTTTTCAGGACTCTACGGGAGCCCGAGGTCCTGCTGAGAACGAGCGCCTCTGACGCGAAGTGAGCGCGTATTGCGCGCAAGCGCGACAACTTCACGCACCCGCCGCGCGCTCTAGCGGCTACTCGGGGAACTCAGTTCAAAAACGACCGCGAAGGCCCTTATTTATAAGTAATCAAATATTTACGTAATAACGCGAATGACTCTCACGTTTGGAACTGGATTAATCTAATAGTGATTACTCGAGCAGTTTTTGAGAGACGAATCGCATCGAGGGTGCAGCGGGGATTAACAGTTCCGAGTATTGATTTTATATAGGTCTGCACGCGATGGTATAATTTTCAGCTCGCGTCGCCTCCGATCCAAATCTGTCCTGCATGAGAGTGCGACGAGGGCGTGTTATCGCACACTTAAAATGGTTCTTCGACGATCACATAATTAATGTGAATCCTAAACGCGGTCGTCACGCACTGGCGCGCGGCTCTACCTCCAAACACAAGCACTGTGACGTTTGTCGCGGTTTTAGAACACTGAAATCCGTGAATAAAATACTGGAAACTAAGGAGGAATGCGAAAAAAATCCAAGATATTAACGTGACGCTATGCGCCCGTCCGGACGACACGATACGTAAGCCTCATAAAAAAAAGTTTACACAACTTGCCCACTCGGCCACGCTCAGCGCTGCAGCGCTTGAACGATTGCCGAACAAAAGTCGACGGTAATTTGTATGAGCACATGCTCCAGCGAAAACAGCGCTTACTTCCTGGTAACCCCGCCCCATTGTTATTATAATGCAGCCAACATGACGCACTAAGTGCAGTGCGAAGTTAGCCACGGTAAACATGACACGCGATCGCGATCTCCCTCCCGCACGCCCAAAAGAGAAGGACAGCGCTATTCTTTTTATTTTGATTATTTGTATACCACACATTTTTGCGTCACGTCGAGAAATAATGTTTATTTTTGCGAAATATTTTGTTGGGTTTCCTTGTGGCTGCGTCGTTTCGCAACCGCAAGATGGCTGCGCGTTATCCCAAGTTAAATATGCGAGCGATAAAGGCGTAGGCAGCGGACGCGGCACACATAGATAATGGCAGACCAAAAAGTGATAGGTATGCTAATTTCGTCGCAACTATATAAGTGGTTGTGGCATTCCTCTGCTGTTTTGGTCAACTTTGGTGGAAACTTGATCGTAAATTGCTTTGGAGCGGCAACTTTTATTAGGCAACTGATACCTACTACCTTAGCCGCCCCAGTAAAATAAGTTTGCTGAAGAACATTTTTAATACCAGCAATCGCCTACTTACTTTGTATTGACTGTACTTTAATTGTCATCCAACTAACATATCCATAGGTACCAAACAAGTCAATTCGATCAATGGATGCGAGTCAAAATCGATTGGCACGGTTTCACCCCACACAGCCATACATACTCACATAAATAGCTAGTCACGACATAAAGAATGACAGTATCACGTCTTTATGAACTCATTCCCATGACACCTCCCCCCCATCCCTTGGGGGGGGAGGGGGGACTTTGCATAATGGTACGATATGACCTCTTATATATTTTCGTTATTTGCTAAAGTTTAATATTAGAAATAAAAATTCACGTAATTACAAGAAAACCATATTTAATTATAAAATCATTTAAACTACTAATAATAATATCTATACCCAGTAGTACTTACTTCAGTTACAGTCCTGGCTTTTGGTGGAAAGGTGCCTTAGAAAATAATATTTTTAATAAGTTGTCCAGGGAACATCTCAATGGCAACGAGAGACACTTAAAATTACAATATGACTGACCCATTAAAGTACAATAATAGACTTCAACGGAAAAATCATTGACTTACTAACACCATGGACTTTGGGTCTAGTACAAAATTCACGAAAAACGTGTCCCAGTACAACACAGCATTTGTCGATGACAGCCATACGTCACAGCGCTGTCGTTCGACCAAACTAAGACTGACTGACGCTCGATCAGTGGTCTTTTGGTTCGGACGTTTCCAAGCGCTAACCTGAAGTCCAAGGTGTTGGTAAGTCAATGGGAAAAATCGAAAAAATAAAAAAATTGGACAGAATAATACAAAAAGATATTCCGTTGAGATGTATATCTCGGGTATGATACAGTCTAACGGCCGTTCCCAATATTCAATCCACGGATAGTTTTCCTTACCAACAGTTACATTTTGACAGATTGCCCATAGAAAATGTGTCAAAATGTAACTATTGGTAAGGAAAACCCTCGGTGGATTGAATATTGGGAACGGCCGTTAGTGACCACCCTGTAAAGGTTTTATATGGAATAAATAAATAAATAAAATCTCTCATGTACACTCATTGCCTCTGTTGACAATAGGTATGGGATTGTTTTTCTTTTTTTTCACAGCGCATAGTCACTGGGGTTCACGGCGCGTAGTCAATGGGGTCCACGGCGCGTAGTCAATGGGGTGCACAGCGCGTAGTCATTGGGCTCCACGGCGCGTAGTCATTGGGGTCCACAGCGCGTAGTCACTGGGGTCCGCAACGTAGTCACTGGGCTCCACAGCTCGTAGTCACTGGAGTCTATAGCACGTAGTCGTTGGGGTCATACAACTCGGACAGCAGCCGGTAGATGTAGGACGGCGAGCTGCCGCCGCTGCAACACCACACACAGAGGAGGTTTATAAGGGCTGTGGCCCATAGGCGAGGATTACCGGCGCGCCCGATAAACGGCGGTGATGTTCGACCATCGATCACATTCTCGTATGTCAGCCGAGTACTGAAAGATGACCCTAGTAGATGGGTCAATCAACTTTACTTTGCCACTCGTTGCCATGGAGATGTCCCCTGGGTCACTCGTCTAAAATAAGATTTTCTAATTCACCACTCCATCAAACGTTAGGAGTTTCGACAGTTATTTACCAATTCCTTCACGCTTCATCTCCTAAGCATGCAAAGCCTTACTTTCGGGGGAGTGGGGTTTTAGAAAATCATATTTTTCTAGAGTTACCCCGGGGGCACTTCCATCGCAACGAGTGGCAACGAAAAGTTGATTGACCCAGATATTTAGACGGCAACACTATGTGAAATGTCATATTTTAAAATCTTGGTTCCGATATTTGGACGCAGTTACATGCATCATGACATCGTGATCCTGACTGACAACACGCGGGTAGATGCTAATTTTGCAGTTAACATGTCTAAAAAAATTAACACTTCATTTCTCAAATTTCAAACTGAAACGTAAATATACAGAAACAGATCATCAAAATAAATTCCCGAACTGGGATTCGAACCCAGGACTTTCACCATACCGCGGTGACGCGCTACCAACCACGCCATCCGAGCACTATAGTTGTCCCACGATAACTCTGCAACGAACTGGCCCCTATTTCACCAACTTTCCAATTGTCAGTTTTCAATGACAGTTCGGTGTCAACTGCTGACTTGAAGAGCTTTTGTTTTAGTGCGCTTCATATTGTCACAGAAATGTAGTTCGAATTGTCATAAAAAACTGACAATTGTAAAAATGGTGAAACAGGGGCCTGACAACAGTAGAAATCTAAAGTTTGTTTATGGCAATACTGATTTATAGTCAAACAACACGTTTTGAACTTTTAATTATAGATTAAACAGGTCATCGTTCATCCACCATTAAAATACCTCTCATATTTCGAATTCTAGATTTTTTTTACCGTACAATGGCAAAACCTACTAAACACTGGCAAAATTGTCCTCCAACGGACAGAGCCATATTTAGAAAAAAAAACAACAACATTTTTTGATTAGGTACTACAATTCAATTTTTTTTTTAAAGTATAGCTCGATGATTCAGCCAATGTCGAGGTTGAGGAAGACACTGTCGGTAATTATTTTACCGTTGTTCGGTAGTTTGATTACTACTATCATTATAATTTATAAATAAAGAAATGTCTGAGTGTCATGAAAAAAGTATTACCACAGCGTGATTTTTCTGGGTTGCTATTTAATATCTTATGCAGAGTTAGCGTGGGACGATTATAGCAGCGAAAAACTCCTATATGTATATCCACGTTTCAGTTTAATTCAAATTACTTAGCGAATACTGACTCGCTAGCGCCATCTATGTAACATCTCTGTACGAGAATTCACATCTTAGTTTGAAACATTATACTGCTCACCAAACAAGCGAGAGATGGCGCTACGCATTGATTTTAATATGGTTGTAACCACGGACCAACCGCCCTCTGGACACCAAATGTCAGGGCGAACGTTTCCGAAACGCATATGCTCATTTGCACATACAAATCTCTCTAGCCTCGAATCGCGGCTCACTTTCGACCAGATGACAAGCGAGATGACAAGCTGTGAACCAATCTCGACGCATTCCCCCGGCCCGCTCGTCGCGGCTTTTTTCGTAATGCCTTTCCAAGTAAATTATAGAAAATGCGGTGTCCAGAGGGCGGTCGGTCCGTGGTTGGAACAAATGTAAGGTGTTAATACTAACAGGTTGGTGATGTAGAGCGTGACGTGGTCCGCCGGGACGAGGTCGTACAGCGGCGCCACCACCACCGCGCCGCTCCCCGCCGCCCTGCGACACCCGCAACACAGCGTTACACCCCGTTCACATAAATGGGTTAGAACCTAATCGGCTACGAAGCAAAACATTCAGCAACGCAAATTAACCAAGAAACGAAATGTCTCGCCCCTATTTCACCATCTTTACAATTGTCAGTTTTATAAACAAGCTTTTGTTTCTTCAAGTCAGCAGTTGACACCGAACTGTCATTGAAAACTGGCAGTTGTAAAGTTGATGAAAGAGGCGCCTGGCGTCCAATTAGAATTTTGCCCGATTAACATTACGTTTATAACGCAGGACATCAAAATAGCAATTGGTCTGTGTAGCATCAAGTCAAATAACTTGTAGAAGTTGAAAAAACTTCGACGTTGTCATTTCAAAGTTCAATATTTCAAATACGGGTCAACCGCTGGCAATGAAACTTAGCTAAGAACCATCTCGATTAAAAAAAACCACATCGAATTCTCGAGCTATGATGCCAGAGATACATACACAGATATACAGACACACAGATCAAATTTATAACACCCATCTTTTTCATCGGGTGTTAAAAATGATCAAATCGGTTTAAAAACTTCATTGGCTCATTATGATAAAATAATTAATCTAATAGTGTAAAATATAACTGAAAAATCTTTTGAAATAATACAATTAATAATCGGCGATTTAAAAATACTTGATTTTTTTGATGAAAAGTCTATCAAGTGAAAATACGGGAAACGTGGACTTTGAACTAATATTGGATGAAAGTTTGTCGGCGATGAAAAGGTAAGCCTTGGTGCGGGTACTGACTGGTAGGGCAGCGCGCGCGCCGGCCCCGCCCGCGCGCTGAGGTGCGCCGCGCCGCGCGCGTGCAGCGGGCTCAGCGCGGCCAGCGGGCACAGCGCCAGCACCTGGCACGACATACCATCTCTTAACATGTAAAGAAACTACTATGAGACTCAATCATAGTGAAATAAACGGATCACTCACGTATGGCAGTCGAGTATAGCAAGACATACACATAGACATGTTTCGGCGTGGCGTGTGCTCCCAGAGGAAGGACTACGGATTAGTGGCAACGACCGGATGGCCTAGTAGTTAGCGACCCTGACTATGAAGCTTGTGGTCCCGGGTTCGAATCCCGGTCGGGCAGATGTTTGTATGATGAATACGAATGTTTGTTCTCGGGTCTTGGATGTTTAATATGTATATAAGTATGTATTTAGACTGTATAGATGAATTACCCAATATTTTTTCCCCGATATTTCTCTTCCCGTTCGCGTTTTTCCCCGTTTTCTTTTTTTTCCATACATGTTTATAACCAGTCTTTTAATTTTCCACACGATGCATTGCACGATATGCATTGTTTTCGCTACACGCATCTTTGCCGATGCATTTTTTTTACCAATCCGGATCATTCACATACATATGTTTTAATTGTATTATAAATTCTCAATAGCCTGTTTTTCCTCTGGGAAGACTACGAATTATATACGTGAGTGATCCGTTTTTATTTCACTATGATTGAGTCTCACGGTAGTTTCATGTTAAAAGGTCTCTGTACCAAGTGATGAATGACCGAAGTTTAAATGCCCTAATAAACAAAATAACTAATGGATGAAATACCTAATGGATGAAGTTCCTAATGGACGATTCACCTTAACTTAATATACCTATAAATAATATTCCTATGAACAGGAATGTATGGGAAACTTAAAAAAACATGGGTTAGGTTAGGGTTGTGTCAAAGCGCCTCAGCCACGCCACGGCGGAGCTCCGTCTATCTTGTATCACAAAATCAAAAAATATCAATCGTAAGGCAATGTCAACGGAGCTCCGCTTTGCGGAGCTCCTGTTCCGCGTCCTTAAGGCGCTTCGCGTCTTGACGCAATACTAACCTAACCTAAGCTATGTTTTGGATGCTTTCGAAAAATTCGAAAATATAATGACGTCGAAGATTTGTAAAAAATATGACAAACCGATTATATAAAATACTGTTGGTCTTTATTAGTATACGTTAGGTATTTCAAGTTTAGTTGAAACCACCAAAAGGTGTTTTAAATTACGTATTTCGTTTATAGGAATATCGATCTTAGGTTAATTAGCTTTAGGTAAATCGTCGATTAGGTACTTTCATCCATTAGGTATTACGAACTTGGGTAAGTATAATGTTTTTTAGGTATTTAAAAAATTAGATGTTTCGTCCTTAGGTATATCGGCAAAAGGTAAATCAATTTTAGAGATTCTAATATAGGGTTACCGTATATTTATTATTCAGTAAGACAAACCTTTTCTTTCTCCTGAGATTTAAAAGTTAAAAGATGGCAATAGCTTATTATTAATATTTATGCATCGTGCGGCGCGAAATTAATGAGTGGAAATTAAAACGTATGACAAAAATAGACTATTGAGAATTTATAATACAGGTAAAACATATGTATGTGAATGATCGGGATTGGTAAAAAAAAATGCATCGGCAAAGATGCGTGTAGCGAAAACAATGCATAGAAATTAAATCGTGTGGGAAGTTAAAAGACTGGTTATAAACATGTATGGAAAAAAAAAAACGGGGAAAAACCCGAACGGGAAGATAAATATCGGGGAAAAAAAAATTGGGTAATTCATCTATACAGTCTATATTTATCTATATAAGTATGTTTATCTGTTGTCTAGTACCCGTAGTACAGGCTTTGCCTAGTTTGGGAGTAGGTCAATTGGTGTCAGTTGTTCCATGATATTTATTTTATTTTATTTTATTTAGTCCGAAACATGTCCAACTATACTCGACTGACATACGTGAGTGATCCGTTTATTTCACTATGTAAAGAAACTGTTAACAAAAAAGTAAAACCGCCTTAGAAAAATTTGGTAACAGTGTAAAGAGATTATAACAGTGGTCCGATGCCTTTGATGTTTGCGTAAATGCCGACACCGCTACCGCATGCCCACAGCAGCAGTTGTCTTCATCATCATCATCATCAGCCTATCTACGTCCCACTGCTGGGCACAGGCCTCATCTCAGAATGAGAGGGCTTGGGCTATATAGTTCCCACGCGGGCCCAGTGCGGATTGGGAACTTCACACACACCATTGAACTGCTTCGAAAGAGTGTGCAGGTTTCCTCACGATGTTTTTCCTTCACCGAAAAGCTCATGATAAATTACAAATGCATTTTCGCACATAAATTCCAAAAAACTCAGAGGTGCGAGCCGGGGTTTGAACCCACGACCCTCTGCTTGAGAGGCGATAGGTTAAACCTCTAGGCTATCACGACTTCCTAGTTATTGAGAAAAACGGTCAGCGGCGGCGTACAGTCAGCAGCAGAAGTAGCTAAGCAACCGAAGCGGTCACAATGATCTGCACAAGCTCTTATGTCTATAACAATAGAGCCGAGGTTACATCATTGTGACCGCTTCGGTTGCTCAGCTACTTCTGCTGACTGTATGCAAGTGGGGTCCGCCCCGCCGGCCCCTCGCCGCGCACCGCACCCCCCGCACGACTGCCCCGTCTAGACGGCTTCGTCGGATGACTGTTTAGGTGTATAGGCCGTGCCAGTAGTGCACGCATCACGCATTAGGCATCCCGCATCAGGCATCCCGCATCAGGCATCACACATCAGGCATCAGGCATCCCGCATCAGGCATCAGGTATCCGGCATCGGGCATCAGGCATCCCGCATCAGGCATAACGCATCAGGCATCCCGTATCAGGTATCCCGCATCAGGCATCCCGCATCAGGCATCAGGCATCCCGCATCAGGCATCAGGCACCCCGCACCGGCACGCTGTAGTGCTTGGCGGCGGCGGCCACGGCGTGCAGCCCCGGCGCGCCCAGCGCGTCGCCGCCCGCCAGCGCCGCCTCCACTGATATCACCACCTGCAATGGGAAAGACACATTTAAATTATCCCATTCGGACTGACAACACGTTTACATTAGCCCATTCTGACTGATGACACGTTTAAATAATCCCATTCGGACTGACAACACGTTTACATTAGCCCATTCTGACTGATGACACGTTTAAATAATCTCATTCGGACTGACAACACGTTTACATTAGCCCATTCTGACTGATGACACGTTTAAATTATCCCATTCAGACTGACAACACGTTTACATTAGCCCATTCTGACTGATGACACGTTTAAATAATCCCATTCGGACTGACAACACGTTTACATTAGCCCATTCTGACTGATGACACGTTTAAATAATCTCATTCGGACTGACAACACGTTTACATTAGCCCATTCTGACTGATGACACGTTTAAATTATCCCATTCGGACTGACAACACGTTTACATTAGCCCATTCTGACTGATGACACGTTTAAATTATCCCATTCGGACTGACAACACGTTTACATTAGCCCATTCTGACTGATGACACGTTTAAATTATCCCATTCCGACTGACAACACATTTACATTAGCCCATTCTGACTGACAACACGTTTACATTAGCCCATTCTGACTGATGACACGTTTAAATTATCCCATTCGGACTGACAACACGTTTACATTAGCCCATTCTGACTGATGACACGTTTAAATAATCCCATTCGGACTGACAACACGTGTACATTAGCCCATTCTGACTGATGACACGTTTAAATTATCCCATTCGGACTGACAACACGTTTACATTAGCCCATTCTGACTGACAACACGTTTAAATTTGCCCATTCTGACTGACAACACATTTACAATAGCCCATTCTGACTAACAACACGTTTCAATTTGCCTATTTTGACTAACAACACGTTCATATTTGACAACTCTAACTACGTGTATTCAGCCCTCGAATGTGGCCAGTTTTGTATCTGTCTGTATTCGACTTCGTAGACTTTTGTTCGTCCGCTATACTTCCTGCTAAGCCTGTGTTCCCCCGGTACCTTGTTGACGCGCGACATGACGGCGAAGACCGCCGCGCTGCCCAGCACCGTGACCGGCACGCCCGCCGCGCTCAGCCGCGCCGCCATCAAGTGACTCTGAAATAAAATAAAAAACACTTTTTTAGTACGTCGCCGTAAATTCAGCTGGAGCCAGTTCGAGACTTCGAAAGAAACTACGAGTGGCTGGTATCTGGGTTCCAGGAACCTCACCAGCAGCCCCCCTCCCCCTCACCTCTCTGGGACCCCCCTCTCACCCCACTCACCCTCTGGGACACCCCCTCCCCCTCACCTCTCTAGGACCCCCCCTCCCGCTCGCCCCTCAGGGACCAACCCTCGGCGAGCAGCAGCCGCTACCGGCGCGCCGAGCGCAGGAATCGCTCTAGCAGCCCCCCCCTCACCTCTCGGAGCTCCCCCCCCTCGGCGAGCAGCAACCGGTAGTGGCGCGCCGAGCGCAGGAATCGCTCTAGCAGCCCCCCCTCACCTCTCGGGGCTCCCCCCCCTCGGCGAGCAGCAACCGGTAGTGGCGCGCCGAGCGCAGGAATCGCTCTAGCAGCCCCCCCCCTCACCTCTCGGGGCTCCCCCCCCCTCGGCGAGCAGCAACCGGTAGTGACGCGCCGAGCGCAGGAATCGCTCTAGCAGCCCCCCCCCCCTCACCTCTCGGGGCTCCCCCCCCTCGGCGAGCAGCAACCGGTAGTGGCGCGCCGAGCGCAGGAATCGCTCTAGCAGCCCCCCCCCCTCACCTCTCGGGGCTCCCCCCCCTCGGCGAGCAGCAACCGGTAGTGGCGCGCCGAGCGCAGGAACCGCTCCAGCAGCCCCCCCCTCACCTCTCGGGGCTCCCCCCCTCGGCGAGCAGCAACCGGTAGTGGCGCGCCGAGCGCAGGAATCGCTCTAGCAGCCCCCCCCCTCACCTCTCGGGGCTCCCCCCCCTCGGCGAGCAGCAACCGGTAGTGGCGCGCCGAGCGCAGGAACCGCTCCAGCAGCCTCCCCCCCCCGAACGTGAGGATCATCTCGTCCGCGTGCACATGCTCCTTGGCCTGCGCGCTGATGGCCGCCGCCGTGCCTTCCAGCTCCGTGCGCAGCTGATGAAGACAGACAGACAAACATTTAACACAGCTAAGCTTTGCGTTTTCATTAGTCGACCAAGGAAGTCCTTTAGTAAACCAAGATTCAGTGTCATTTGTACAGTCAAGGAATTTAATTTCCAACCCACCTAAGGTTTAATATGGTATAGCAAACTGTCACCATAAGAGCTAGATAGAACACGACGTTGCTTTGACATGTCGCGTCATTTCCTTGACTGTAGTCAAGGAATTTAATTCCCTACTAATTTCGTTGAAATGTTGTTAGACATTCGCAATGCATTAAGGTCGAAAATATCAACGTAAACGCGACACGTCAAAGCAACGTCGTGTTCTATCAAGCTCTAATGGTGACAGTTTGCTATACGATATTTAACCTTAGGTGGGTGGGAAATTAAATTCCGTGACTTTACGTCTTAATTAGTAGATTGATAAACAAGCGAGGGTGCTTATAGTTCGAGGGTGTAATTGATCACTTACGCTCGAGTCAAACACTAATTTTCTTCACAATTTGCAACAAAGATTTTAAGAAAATTGAGCGCGCCAACCAAGCAGTTTTTTCCTTTAACCTCGCGTCCTTTTATAATATACACAAGGGATAAGGGGGATTCTTCGACATTTCACCCCTAAGGGGTTCAAATGGGGGGTGGAAATATAAACATACGGGAAAAAGTAATGTTTTAAATTACGATTATCAAACTTAGTGAACATATTTTTCAACAGAAATAAATTAACACCGCGCGTTTCACTGTTTTTGCAAAACGTTATTTTGTTACGATCATGAAACTTATACATAGGGTAGGGAGTACTGCCACGGGAGCGAAGCCGCGGGCGAAAGCTAGTACGCAATAAAGAGTTGAACAACTCTATAACAACACCCCAACGGACTAGTGACTTTCGTGGGGTAGCTGGCTAGCTTGTTATCCTCCTCTTTCAATTAAAAAAAAACACACCGTACGAGACTTTGGGAGCTATTCACCTCAGTAAGATGCTCCCTAATGGGCTCTCTCAAGGCTGCGGCGGCGGGCAGGGTGCCCCGCCGCGCCGGCGCCGCCAGCACCAGCCGCGCCAGCGAGTCCTGGTCGCCGGGCGGGTCGGCACGCGACTCGTCCCGCAGCGCGCGCAGCACCCGGCGCGCCATGTTGGCGGCCGCCGGCTCCCGCGGCAGCGCGCGCGCCGCCAGCCGCCCCGCGCCGCGCACTGCCGCGCACAGCGACCTACACAGCACTAGCGTTGCCATCTCTACTAACCAACTTAAAAACGTTGAAATACCCCCGACATTGTAATTTCAAAGTTCAATACTTCAAAAACGGGTGAACCGATTTTAATGTAACTTAGCTAAGAACCATCTCGATTAAACTAGCTTTCGATTAAAAAAAAACCACATCGAAATCAGACAGACAGATACACAGATACACACGTCAGACTTATTACACACCTCTTCTTCGTTGGGGCTTAAAAACCGGCCAAGTGCGAGTCGGACTCGCGCACGAAGGGATAAGTACCATTATCTTTTAAAACGGCAAAAATATCTGTTGTATGGAAGTCTTACTGACATATTTATTATATTCTGTTTTTATTATTTGTTGTTATAGCAACTGCAACAGCAGCAACAGAAGTTCATGAGACACAACCTGCCCAGTTTACAACGACAACTCGAACTACATGTCTTTGACAATATGAAGCGGACTAAAACAAAAGCTCTTCAAGTCACCAATCAACACCGAATTATATTTTTAATAAACTCACCGAAACATGAATACACAGAAAAAAACCAGAAAAATACCAACCCCAGGAATCAAACCCGGAACCTCGACACTCCGGGTCGCATGCCCACCCTTACACCAGAATTGGTATTTCCCTGGGTTAGTATTTTTCTGGTTTTTTTTCTGTGTATTCATGTTTCGGTGAGTTTATTAAAAATATAATTGATACTCACGGGAAGACCGTAAAAATAAAAAAATTGGAAAAAATAAATAAAAAATACAAAATGATTCTCCAATTGAGATCATCAACACCGAATTGTCATTGAAAACTGACATTTGTAAAGTTGGTGAAATAGGGGCCTGGTGACAGACGGACAGACAGAAAGACCTAACAAAGTGGTTCAATTGGGTGTGTGAAGTGCCCAATCCACACTGGGCTCGCGTGGGGACTATACCCTTAGGCCTCTCATTCTGAAATTCGAAGCCCCTTCGGCCACCTACGAAACCAGTTATGTGTGAACAATTATAACATGCACTCAGCACTCACACAACACTAGCATTCTCGGAGTCACTGATGATCTGCTCCAGCAGAGTCACGGTTGCTAGTGCCACATTATTGGAGCCCTCGATCTTCCTGAAAACATAAGCAAAGACACTTTTGAACTGAAGTTGTTCAAAAATTACCCTTATGCAAGGACAATAAAACCAAGAGGACTGCCAATGGCTATACAATGTCGCGTTCCTGTAAAATAATGAGCCTGCTGTAGCTGGTTTCACTATAGCGAGGTTTCTGTACCATTAATTTTGTATGACACTTAGACCTCTGGCTAACACAATAGCGCCATCTGGTTATGTAAGTCAGGGGTGGCCGAACGATCCTTTGTGATTAATGTCTGAATCTTGCTTATGACTATAGAGGTCCAGTCGATCATGGCAACACAGGAACATACATGTTTGTTTGCACTAAAATATGATTTTGCGTGTACTTTGTGTGACCTAGTCAAGTCAAATCAGCAAGAGAATGATGAAATACTCCGAAACTTTCCTTAAGAACCATAATAGTAAATGTTAATAACGTACACTTTAGAACATGTTAAACTGTAAGAAAAATTGGAAAATGTCACGAAATACACGATAATTAACTTTTAAGGAGATCAAAAGTCTTCACACAAATAGTGCCACGTACTTACCCATTTCGAACGTCTGCAACGAACTTGGCGACCAAATCCAAGTGTTTTTCCTCCAGATCCTTTCCTAATAACTCTGACGGGGACATTTTGAACCGAATTAACTTGAATATAATTCAGAAAATATCGAAACAATATAAATATAACCTACAAAAGTGGTTTCGATGGATTGACAGTTGTAAGGCGTTTTTCTTAGAAAAAACGTTCAGAAATCAAAAGATTGGTTTCTGATATCGCTGATATCAATTTGATTTTAAATAGTTTTAGGTAACATACAAACATGATACAAACAAATAAACAGTAATAACAGGTAAACTGAATTGTAATGTAACTTAACATGATTGTTAGAAGAACATGAATAAAAAAATATTGCTACAAACTTAACAATCTCCTCCTTTTTTGAAATCGGTTAAAAAGCACAAAAATCAAATAATTGTACTGTCGTACTTAACATTTTTTTTAATCATGGGCAAACATGATCATGACACTTACACAATCTAAAAACTAAAGGCTTGCCCACAAATAAGTTTTTTTTTAGACTATCCCAATTATCAGCTGCTTTAGATGTACCGGTTTGAATAGCAATGTTATTGTATTTCTTCTTCTTGTTCATAGCAGCATCAACATCTGCGGAATCCGATACTCTCTTCTTTTGATTAAAATCCTGGCCACAATTCGGACTAGCAACGTCATTATCTTTTGGCGGTAACTCCTCAAAGTTGATCTGCACGGGAGACACGGACCAAATATCATAAGCGATACTTCTCATTTTTGTTACTGATGGCGTAATTGCTTCAGTATATTTTTTAGTTTTATGGTCTTCATCGAATGATGCATCGAAATCATAAGAGAAAATAAGTTTTTCTGCATCTGAAATATAAAAAATAAACCTACTTAGATAAGTAACGTCAAGAAAAAAAAAACAAATTAAAAACGAGAGTGAATCGGACTTGCGCACCGAGGTTTCCAAGAAATCATCTGATTCTTACTCGCTAATCCTGCCGCCAAGCAGCCGAGGAAATCACAGGCACAAGAGGCATTTCATCTTAGCCCCCTAGGAGGTGGAAACGCATCTGCAAACCCCCAGAGGCTGCGGGTGTCTGGGGCAGTGGTGATCATGATCACTTACGATGACGCACTTGCTCGTTTGCCTAACTTATCGTATAGAAAAAAAACATGTTTGAGGTACTTTACGTACAGACTAGCGGACAGTGCCACCTATTGCTCTATATAGGAACCAACTTATTCTTTATATTTTTCCTGAAATGAATCGTTATTTACCGGTGCTCTTTTCAATGCTCCGGCATGTAGTTGTGATTACTGAGGTTCGAGCACGACTTTAAGAAAGCTGTGAGCTGCGTAATGTAAAGTCGAATAGTAAACGTTGTCGAAATTGTATGACGTTTGGAACAGCGCCCGTCCGTGAGCGTATTTGGAACTAAAATTTTGTATGAGGTTTCTCGATCTCGATACGATAACCGTAACATTACGCAGCTTTCGTAAAGTCGTGCTCGACCCTCTGATCGAAGCAACAAATGAACCTAGATTTACGTAAGCTAATAATTCATCTGAATTTTGGCCAATTTTCTAACGAGTTACCACTCACCAATGTTATTTCTTGATTCATCTGTAACAGAACTATCTTGACTAGCAGTCAGCTCTCTTTCCAAGAATCTATCTTCGTCTTCCCCTCTTGCTTCCGTCATCACCACATCAGATACATCAACCCGATTGCCTTCGTGGTCTGGATCATCCTCTTCAAGTTTTTCTGCGGCTGTAAAAAAAAGAATACAGTCCTGACAAATTCTTGAAGTATGAAAAAATGTGTCGATTATTGGGGCAGTGTTAGACACTGGGACATATTTTCAACATCATCACCAGCCTTTTTACGTCCCACTGCTGAGTTCAAGCCTCCCCTCAGAATGAAAGAGCTTGGGTTGGGCCATGCTTGGGCTATAGTTCCCACGCGGACCTAGTGCTGATTGGGAACTTCACACACACCACTAAATTGCTTCGCAGGAGTGCACAGGTTTCCTCACGATGTTTTCCTTCACCAAAAAGCTCGTGATAAATTATGTAAATTCCGAAAAAGTCAAATGTGCGAGCCCGGTCTCGAACCAAGACCCCCCCCCCTTCCTCTGCTTGAGAGGCCGTAGGTAGGTACATAATATACGCTATTGATCGTTCCTAGGCAGCAAATTTGTGCTAGTTGGGATTTACTTTACTTGAAGATAATTTAAACAATACTTACTAGCTTTTGTTGCAGATTTAACAGCAAGGGGACTGTCCTTGCTCACTGTAGACTCTCTTCTTAAATTCTCCGTCAACCTGGTTTGCATCGTACCCCTCATGACCTCAACAGGCTCAAACTCATCAATGTCATTGTTTTCATCTTCAAATTCTTCATCTGAACTCGTAACTGCAGCTTTCCTAGCATTCTTGCTTTCAAATAGGCCTTTCCTTATAGCCATTTCAAAACTGCCAGCCGGCTCCAAGGTTTTCTCTTCGTGAATTTCTGAATGTCTGTCAGTATCAATACGAATTAGTTCAACATGATCGAACTCGTTAGAACCAATGCTTTCTTCGTTTGCCACTTGTGTCAGTCCATCACTTTCGGAGGTTCGTAGTGGGCTCTCGCTCTCATCCCCAGTCGCTTCAAGATCCTGATCATCAAATACAACCAATTCTACGCCTGTGCTGTCTGAAGTTTGGTTTTGTTCCATGTCTTTATAGGTTTGCTTCTCCTCACAAGACTCGACGGATTCATGGTTATCATTAGAAATAGAATCAGCGCCTTTCATTAGCCATTCAACTTCCAAATCAGTGTCTTGGGATTGTTTTGGTACAATTTCTTGTTGTTCCTTCACCATTGCATCTTCTTCATTGTCGTCATTTATAGCACTCAATATGTTCTTAGCTTTTCCAAAAATGCATCTACTCAGCTCATGAGCTTTGGGCATCAGCACGGGGCTGCCATCCTCAAAAACACGCGGTGCTTTCACTAGCTGCTCTACATGTACTAGTGCTACTGTAGTGGAAATTCTATGACGACTTGGTGCAAAATCTGAGTCAGTCGATTTCGAAGCTCTATCTGATACTTGGGGTTCACGAGTTTTATTCACAGTAACATTAGCTTCAGATTCGTCTTCATTTGTTACACCTGACCGAGAAGGTTCTAGAATGCTATTGTGTACTCTATCATCAGTTCTGCTCATAACACCATTAGTATCATATGTTTCTTCTAAGTTCTTTGACGCTTCTGGTGTTTCATCTTTATTAGCAATTGAATTATAATCTATGCTTTCATCTGCTGTTACAGTGTGTCGTTTATCTGCTGTGCCATTATTTGTGTCAATTATAAAAGTGCTCGCCATACTTTGATTTACTTCGAATTCTGACGAAATGTCATCCGCATCATAAAGGCCAGCTGTGGAAAACAAGTGTTTAAAAGAAAAGTGTTCTTGAGAGGTTATGCTATTGTTAAACACTTTAAAAATATGAATATTGGTCAATTTTTCACCAAACCACCAATAGGTGAGTGAACGAAATGAAAATGAAAAAAAAAATTTTTGATAGAGGGAGGAAACCGAGCAAGCGGGTCGCCTTGATAAGCGATCACCGCCACCCATGAGAACCAGCAAACCCAAGAGTCACTAGTCCGTTGCCGGCCTTTAAGGTGGAAAAGGGATAGAGGAAATGGGGGAGGAGCACTCTACCTGACCGAACGAAATGCAACATGGGTGCAAATATCTAAAAAAATATATAAGAAAACGAAATTTCTACTAGAGCCTCGATCGTAATTCCTTACTTACCGCCCTCAGCACCTAATGTACTATTACCTTCGTGCACGCTCATGCCGTCCACGAACAGCCTCCGGTAGTACCGCCGCATCCGGACCTCCAGCCGCCGGTAGAACTCCTCGCCGTGGTCGTGCCGGTCCGGCTCGCGCTCCACCACCAGCTCCGGCAGCGGGCTGCAGCGGTCCTCGGAGCTGTCCGACCTCGTCTCCTCAGGAATCGGCGAGAGGTCACCTAGACAAAAAGTGGTTTTACTGCTCAATTTTTATGACAAATAATGCAATGCAACCAAACCCATATTTTGCTTTCTACAACTTTCACTAGATGTCGTTACTTTACACGTAATACGAGTGCAAATGCAAACTACTGTATTATATACCTACCCGAATAGTTTTGGTTCTTAGTTGGTTTTTATGTTTGTCGTTCTGTGGTGGTTGGTGTAGTTGTTTTTTTTTTTTTTTTTGTTTTAGATTGGTTGTGGCTGGTATTTTACCGAACACGGGCAACTTTACCGTACAAGACCAGAGGTCACCAAAAGGTAGACCAAAAATTGAAATGCAAACTACCAAAAAAGGAAAATGGCCACGTTAGTGGAAACCATAACAGTTAAGTGTCAAAGGTCAAATCACGTTCTATCTTCTACTCCCCTCAGCTTCGGGTCAGTGGAAACGCACCTTTAGGATTCCGTATGTTACTTTTACACTCAGTTTGTTTTTCGCCATTCAGGACGGTTCCTTGCCAGTGGTTCATAGTCATATTTATGTATAATGTGAAATGTGTAAGATAAGACAAGGGTTTCTTACCATGGTAATCAAGTAAGTTGCGCAGTAAATACCTCCTAGTTCTTTCCCAACGATCATTGTAAGGGCGCTGCATCGTGATCTATGAAGAAATATTCTAGATCAAAGTAAATTAAAAGTATTTGATGAAAATGAGGGTAGTAAAACTTTGACCTTTCTTTGACCATTTTTTCAAAAGCAAAAATGTTAATTTTAAAAAGATCCCGGCTCTAGTACAAATATTTACATACCAAAGATCATTTTAAACTGGTCTCTTCTCTTTGCACCGTTAGCTGCATAGAATGAAACGCGTACTCGTAGTTAGTTAGTTTTTATTTTCAATTAAGTTTTATCATAATTTACGCTAATCATAGTTCTGGTTGAGAGTATTTTGACCAATGAGAAGAGCTTAAGCTTTGACAGCAAGCATCTTATAACAGGAAGCGACAGCGAGAACATTGCACTGACATTGACAGTTTCGATATGCAAAATAATTGCAGTTTTAAATCGATACACACTTTCCATTAAGTTAAATCGGCTAAATGCGCATAATTGCAATATTGTTATATCAAAACATGATTTTAACTTAATTGTGGTGTAAACGATGTCTTACTTGAGTTTCATTGATTATTCACGAGTTTATCGGAGTTATGGTGGTGTCAATATTCTTGCAACGCTTGAGTGGTTGTTTCGGCCGGAAATGTTAGTTTTGGTCTCGGAATTGACTCGAATGTTATAAAATGGATCTGTCCCCTGACGAGGATCAGTTTCAAGGCCGGCTCCTCCACCAGGTAAGATAGAAATTGCATTAGAAAGGGGGTTATTCCAATCCGATTACGATGCATTCTTGCGAGTATAACTCGCTTGATGGAAGTTGTAATCCGCGGCCGGTGGGTGTCGCAAGGCCGCCGCGTGTGTGTCGAAATGCATTGTGATGATACAAGCCGTTGTGTCCTCAAATGGAGCGCAAAAATTGGCAATATCTCGTGAAGACGGTTTGTGTTTTTATTAGATTTTTTTTGTGTGTAGATATCGTTTATTAAAAGTGTATCATAAATAAAACATAACGAACGCTTTCTTAAAAAAATAACTACCTGTTTTAGCTTAGACCTAACTTAACAGTCAAACTACCACATACATTATTCAGTAGTTTGAAGACAAATGGGGAAAAAAGACATTGTTTTCCTCATACAAGCTTTTTTAGGGTTCCGTACCTCAAAAGGAAAAAACGGAACCCTTATAGGATCACTTTGTTGTCCGTCTGTCTGTCAAGACCCTTTTTCTGTGGAACATGTGGAGGTAGCATACTGAAATTAATATCAAATACTCAAGCCTGTGGTCCCTTGAAGCTGTGAAAAAATCAACCTGAGAAAACCTAAAGGGTACTTCCAGTTATCCTAGAAACTTGAAATTTGGTATGAAGGTAGCTCTTATAGCACAACCACTCCAAAAAGTCCCAAGATTTAGTAGATTTCGCAGACCAATATAAGTTGACCCCACACTGCATACATTTTGCTTAGGAGCAGGGCTCTGCTAATACTGGACTTCTTAAAATACTGGAGAAAAGCGTTAAAATCTTTCTGCGGAACCCTCGTTACGCGAGTCCAACTCGTAGTTGGCCAGTTTTTTTTGTTCATTTATAGCCTCTTATTCAGAAAAGTTACGATGTAAGATGTAATACATAAAAACTACTTCAGCCTCCAACAAGATGGAGCGACGACCTGGTAAAGATTGCGGGACCGCGGTGGATGCGGACAGCACAAGACCGGTCTGAGTGGAAAGCCGTGGGTGGGGCCGCCGGCCAGCAGTGGACGTCTTGAGGCTGACATGATGATGATGATGAACTACAGTAACCTTTGTTGATTATGTTTATGTCTGCCAAATTTCAAGTCCCTAGGTCCAGTGGTTTGGGCTGTGCGTTGTCTGTCAGTCAGTCAGTCAGTCAGTTAGTCATGGTACAGTCAAGGAATTTAATTTACTACCCATTTCATTGACATGTGGTTTGAAATTGCTCTAACTAGCTCTTATGGTGAAAGTTTGGTATACAATATTGCACCTTAGGTGGGTTGGAAATTAAATTCTTTGACTGTACTGTTTTATAGGCATAGATTATTGATCGAAGGAAACCGCATAGATAGGTACCGAGTTGTTCGTTATGTCGCTGTGCTGTATCCTCTACCGTGCGACGTGCGCAGGCGGCGCTGTGGGACAACGAGGAGCTGCTCCTGTCGCTGCTGGCGGGCGGCGCGGACGCCGATGCGCGCGACACGCGGCGCCGCTCCGCGCTGCACGCCGCCGCGCTGGGCGAGCGCTCGCGCTGCCTCGCCGCGCTCTGCGCCGCCACCGCCGATGTTGACGCGCGCAGCGACGCCGCCACCGGGGGCAAGGTCGGACCACTAACAAATGTCACGGGACTGTTTTATTAACCCCCGACGAAAAAGAGGGGTGTTATAACTTTGACTGTGGCATCATAGCTCCCAAACGGGTAGACCGATTTCAATGCTCTTATGTTCTCAATGTTCTTAGCTAAGTTTCATTAAAATCGGTTGACCCGTTTTTGAAATATTGAACTTTGAAATGACAACGTCGTGGGTTTTTCAACTTTTCTAAGTTGGTTAGGTTATATGTAACGACAGAAGCGTACTATAGCAGCAGTAGGTCTAGCACAACTCGCAGTGCGACTTCTATCTCGCGCGAGAACAACTGCCCGTCCTTTTATGTCACTCAGAATGCAACGGGACGGGTAATATAATCTCGCGCGACTAACAAAGTTGCGGCCAGTCGTGCTAGCCCTACAGCACATGTCGCATGTCGCGCAGTGCGTCCCTTTCATAGTGATGCAATCAGTGAAGGATGCACTGAGCGACAAGCGACAAAATGGCGCGCGTGCTAGCCCGCCTGCTGGCAATAAAGGAGAGTAGTGACCCTAGCGCTACCTGTCATCTGATAGGTAACTGCTATGACCACGGAATAGATTTTTTTTTCTGTTCTGTGGCTATGACGTTTGGTTAACGAGCGCGGGCGACGTCGTCACTGTTCTACATCGCGCTATCGAAGTTTCTAAAGTCAGATCCATAAATACAGCTACCAAGTCTCGTCGGTTTTTGATCCCTAGGCACAACATCTGCCCGTAGAGAGATCTCTTTTGGAGTCCTTTTACACAGAAGCACAGGTGAAGATGCATGTTGCTGATATAGTTAATATAATTGTTCCCCTCTTTGGACACTTGTTGCACCATAAAACACTCGCTTCTCGCTACTCGCCGACTCTGGGACAAGTGCCTCATTCATGCCGGATTTCTGCCGCAGACGCCGCTCCACATCGCGGCGGAGCGCGGCCACGCGGAGAACGTGAAGACGCTGCTGGGGGCGGGCGCGTCGCCGGCGGCGCGGGACGCGGCGGGGGACACGCCGCTCGCGCTGGCGGAGCGGGCCGGCCACCGCGCGGCGGCGCGCGAGCTGCGGGCCGCCAGGGGTGAGTCGGCAGCACACGCGGGACCGGCGGGGGACACGCCAGCCCCCATTAGTGTTGGGACTTGGGAGACGTTACCCTCTTCCATATTTGAGATTGCGGCATCTTCCAATCTGTTAACAGCTCCTGGGTCTAATTCTTCCTTTCTAAAAAGTACACGCTTTTTTCACTATCTTATGTTATGTCCGTTAATTTTACATGATTGAGTTTCACGGTAGTTTCATGTTAAACACGAAAAATAACATACTAAAATTTCATTCACATGCTTTACCTACCTTGCTTATAATTTCGAAATTAATGCCTCGTCTTAAACCATATAATATACCTAAGTAACGAATACGCAACATATGGTAATCAAAATAACCACCCACTTCATTCAGTAGACTTCGCGTCTCGACGCCGTGCGGCCGCGTCGCGTGTCACGCGAGATAAATGTCTATCGTAAACTCAGTCGAGTTAAAAGAGAATAGTGGGGCTAATATCCTAGTGCCCGACACTGCAATTCACACCTTCACTCTTATAGGACACAAGGAGGCTGTCAATTATTGAAATTCAGATGTCAAACATTTAGCTACTATGTGGATGGTACAAAATGTTTTGGTGAAAATTGTGATGTGATTCAGAGGTGCAACCTCTGCATTGTAAAGCTGCAGGTGTAGTGAAAAAGGAAAATAACATAGTTTGTGAGAAAACGAACGAATTGGAAATGTTGAGATAAACGTATTGATAGATAGAGATCTCTTTATTTCGATTTGAAAATGACATATAGTTAATTCACGAAAGATTCGCCATCACATCAATTTTAGTAATAAACAAAAAAGTCGAAACCCCCCCCCCCCCGACATTGTCATTTCAAAGTTCAATATTTCAAAAGTTTTATTAACCCCCGACAAAAAAGAGGGGTGTTATAAGTTTAGTCTGTGTGTATCTGTCTGTGGCATCATTGCTCCCAAACGGATGGACCGATTACGATGCAGTTTATTTTAAATCGAAAGCTAGTTTAATCGAGATGGTTCTTATAAAGAGGAAGGTTACGAATTAGTCCGAACATGTCGGGCTAAACTCGACTTATATACGTGAGTGATCCGTTTTATTTCACTACGAACAGGCTTATTAATGTAAAGGAACGCGACATTGTATAGACATGGCGGTCCTTTGGGTTTTATTGTCCTTGATTATGTAAACATAATGATGTAAAAAATTCTAGAACTAGCTAATTATTCCGATTCGCCTGCGACCTTCGACGCTTGTTGATGTCTAGTTTTTTTAAGCGAATGTTTATACGAGTTTTATCGGTAGGTACAAATATGTAAACTAGGTGTTTTTAGGTTATTTTGATATCTGCGAATAAACAAGATATGTAGGAATGACTGCGACCGCGGCCTATTTGTAACCCTCAAACCAACAAGAGGTATAGTGAAATAAACGGATCACTCATGTATGTCAGTCGAGTATAGCCCGACATGTGTAGTCCTTCCTCTAGGAGCACACGCCACGTCGGATTTATTTCACTATGATTCAGTCTCACGGTAGTTTCATGTGGCATCGTAACTCACAGACGGATGGACCGATTTCGTTGCGTTTTTTTTTATAAACTAAAAACAATTACTTTGCTCACCCGCGACCTCTAATGACAAATAGTTATATCTGTGCGGCAAATGTATGTTTCCATGCAACACCTCCGCCTCCACTACTACACGAATCAACACATGCCACACAGACCCAACTATCACCACCACCACTAAACTAAACGCTGACGCGTTTCGGTACTCTCCACGAGGCCATTTACGAAGCACAACAACCACCGCTCAACATGCTACCACTTCCACTACTGACATATGTAAACCATGTACTCAACTTAGTTAAAGACAAAACCAACGTACCCACTAATATTTTATTAATTCCAAACTACCCTTTTATGTAAGTTCTAAAATACCTTTTTTTTATCGAAAGCTTGTTCAATCGAGATGGTTTTTAACTAAGTTTCAAATGTAATCGGTTCACCCGTTATTGAAATATTGAACTTTGGAAATGACAATGTTGGCGGTTTCTCAACTTTTCTAAGTTGGTTAGGTTAAATACAAGATTTTATTAAGTTTAACTTGTCCCGTTGTCTGTCTGTCTGTCTACACCCCACACTGCTTACGTTTTGCTTAGGAGCAGGGCTCTGCCAACACTGGATAACTTAAAATATACTCGGAGAAGCGGGAAAAATCAATGACACTCGATTCCCGTAATAGACGATCTATTTATGTACCTACGTTCCTCGACGACCGGATATATTAGCCTAGTGGTTAGAGACCCTGACTACGAAGCTTGAGGTCCCGGGCGCGATCCCCGGTCGGGGCAGATGTTTGTATGCTGAATGCGAATGTTTGTTCTCGGGTCTTGGATGTTTATTATGTATTTATCTATATAAGTATGTTTATCCGTTGTCTAATACCCATAGTACAGGCTTTGCCTAGTTTGGGACTAGGTCAATTGGTGTCAATTGTCCCACGATATTATTATTATTACCTACAAATTTGTATGGAACCCTCGGCGCACGAACAAAACTCGCACTTGTTTTTCTATAATTCCGTAATCGCCAATTGTAAGTACAATGTTTGTCTGTCTGTACGGAGGTATGTATGGTATTAATCGATGTCTGTAGCTCTCAATGCCGTCGTTGTGACCGGATGGTCTCGTTGACAACGCTGACCTGCGCCTGCGCCTTTGAATCGTCAAATTGGAGATGAGATCTATAAAGATATAGGTAAAACTAAGATAAAATACTTTTCTTTAAAATGTCCGTAGAAGTTGTCATTGTTAACTACATAATATCAGACAGTGAAGTGCGTTGTTTATGGTCAGCCAAAAATTAAAATAATGTAAAACATTATTATTGGCAACCCAGAAAAATCACGCTGTCGTAATACTTTTTTCATGTCACTCAGACATTTCTTTAATTCTTTAATTATAAACAACAATGATAGTAGTAATCAAAAGTTGCTGTTTTTTTTTTAAATATGGCTCTGTCCATTGGAGGACAATTTTGCCAGTGTTCAGTAGGTTTTGCCGTTGTACGGTAAAAAAAATGTAGAAAACGAAATATGAGAGGGATTTTAATGGTGGATGGTGGATGAACGATGACCTGTTTATGTTTAATCTAATAAAAAGTTCAAGACGTGTTGTTTGACTATACATCAGTGTTGCCATAAACAAACTTTATATTTCTACTGTTGTCAGTTCGTTGCAGAGTTATCGTGGGACGACTTATAAACTCGACAGGAATGTTACATCAAATTTCATTATTGTCTAGCATTTTTTCTTTGTGTATTAACTCTACTATGGGTACCTAAAATTAAGGAAAGGCTCAAGCTCAAGACTATACATGTAGCCAAATTAAGAAAAAGGTTGCTACTGCAACGCAATGCCTGCTTAGAAACGTCTCGTTCGAAGTTTAAAATACAATTGCCAGACTTTATGTTTTTTCAGAAAAATCTTAACAGCGTGATTCAGGATTTACATAATTCGATGCCTACATTAATTTATAGGTGCAAAAAATGAAATGTTGTCAATTTCAGTTCGCAAGAGAAGCCAGTAGCTAAGCCTACGTACTTTTAGTAGCAAAAGTCGATATTTCGCGGACGGCGGCGTAAGGCGATCCGTCGCGTAATCCCGTTACACGCGTCACTTGCGTTGCTGGCTGCTAATTGACAACTCAGTTTTAACGTGAACCAAAAAAAAAGTGTCCCGCGTTCACACGTAACATAGCCTCAATGCACTGACTTACCGACGCCATGGACTTCGGGTTAGCGCTTGAGAACGTCCGAACCAAAATACCACTAATCGAGCGTCAGTCAGTCTTAGTTTGGTCGAAGGACAGCGCTATGACGTATGGTTTTTTCAACCCAACAAGGATGGCAAACGAGCAAGTGGGTGACCAGATCGTAAGTGATCACCACTGCCCATAGACACCCGCAACCCCGCGGGGTTTGCAGATGCGTTGCCGACCTAGAGAGCTAAGATGAAATACTTCTTGTGCCCGTAAACATATCGGCTGTCTTACTCTCCATATCGAAAAATGCCGTGTTGTACTGGGACATATTAATCGTTCGAAATTTTATGTGCGAAATTACATTTGTAAATTTATCATGAGCTTTTCGGTGAAGGAAAACATCGTGAGGAAGCCTCCACACTCCTGCGAAGCTATTCAATGGTGTGTGTGAAGTTACCAATCCGCACTGGGCAAGCGTGGGAGCTATAGCCCACAAGCCCTCTCATTCCGAGAGGAGGCGTGCCTAGCATTCAGCATGAACTCTTTCCTTCTATACCGACATAATTTTGTGGGCGCTGCAAACTGGATGAGTCGGATGGTGGTAGCGATACGGACGGGCCTGATGGCTGCGTATCGGGCAGGATGCCGCGGCGCGCCTTGCGGTTTCTGTCTCGGGTTACGATCTAGCATGCCACTCGTGCGCAGGCCGTTGTAATGAGAAGGAATGTGGATATGAACTACTGACATTCAAATGTAGAAATACCTTACGTAGCTTAGAATTGACTTCGTCGGCGTCGTTGGTAACATTCAGATGGTTAGGTTTTGTGTCAGGTCCGTCCGAATCGTTACCACCATCGTACTCATTAAGCCGTGGCAGCCTAGTGGTTTATGTTAAATAAATTAATCAGACTCGCGCACGAGGGTTCCGTGCAAAGATTTTAACGCTTTTCCTCAGTGTTTTAAGCTGTACAGTGTTAGCAGAGCCCTGCTCCTAAGCAAACGTACGCAGTGTGGGGTCATTTTATATTGGTCTGTGACATAAACAGTACAGACAGACATAAAATTTTAAGATTTTGAGAATTTTCTGAGTGGTTGTGCTATAAGAGCTACCTTCATACCAAATTTCAAGTTTCTGGGACAACTGGAAGTACTATTTAGGTTTTCGGATTTCGGCAATTTGTATGGAAATAGTCTTTTTAATGACTGTATCTTTTGATTGCGTTAACTTAGAAGGTTGATTTTTTCACAGCTTCAAGGGACCGCAGGCTTGAGTATTTGATATTAATTTCAGCATGCTACCTCCACGCGTTCCAGAGAAAAAGGGTCTTGACAGACAGACAGACAGACGGACAACAAAGTGATCCTATAAGGGTTCCGTTTTTTCCTTTTGAGGTACGGAACCCTAAAAAAGACAAAAAACATCTGACCATTTGTGCAGTGGAGGTCAAATTTAACAAAGCGAGATTTGATTACAGGCACAGATACCGGGATAGGTGAAACTTAATAAAAATCTGTAAAATACTTAACATAACGAAATTATGCTTCCTTCTTTAGACAAAAATGGGTTAAAAGATAAACTACAAAAAACATTAACATTAAGCAAACAAGTGCGCGAGTGACAGAAAAACATGGCCGCCATTCCACTGCGTTACTAAAACTCGGCCATGCTGCGTCGCCTGCGCACCGGCAGGCGGAAGATGCCGAAAGAGGCCGAAGAGGCGACGGAACCGGATGCAGCGTTCGACGTCAGCCACTACTTCTTGGATGATGTGGCTGACCCGTGGGTGGAAGGAGGTGGGCTCTACAATACAATACAATACAAAAACTCTTTTATGGAACCCATCTTAGAGTACTTATCATATGTGTAGATAAAGTAATGTATGCTACTCTACACAATTAGGCCTTAAACCAGTCGCGTGATACTATTATGAAACTCGGTTTCACCTCGTTTCATAAAAACACCCTCGTATTTAAGGACCCTCATTATTGTGCGACTTCTGTCTCGCGCGTGAGCAACTGCCCGTCCTTTTCTGTCACTTAGAATGCAACGGGACGGGTAATATAATCTCGCGCTACAAACGAAGTCGCGGCTAGTCGTGCTAGCCCTACAGGGGGGCTAGCACGCGCGCCATTTTGTCGCTTGTCGCTCAGTGCATCCTTCACTGATTCCATCACTGCGAAAGGGACGCACTGTACGACAAGCGACAAAATGGCGCGCGTGCTGCATGTGCAGCTGTCCTGAACAGTCGTTTGTCTGTCCAGATGCCCTGGAGCGCGAGCGGTTGTCCCAGCACGCGGCGCTGCGGGAGCTGGTGTCGCGCGGCGACGCGGCAGCGACGCGCGGCAAGCTCGCGGCGCTCGGCCCCGCCGCCGGGCTGGTCGTGAACCTGACGCCGCAGGGCGCCAACACTGTGCTCTACGTGTGAGTACTGTGAACTGTGACTACTAGTGACAACTAGACACGGCTGCATGGGCCTAATGAGGAAGGGGGGCAGCTGAGTATCCTAGAGGTGCACTAAGAAGGGATTTTCCGAAATTCCCACGGGATAGGGAACTAGCCCATTTTGAAATATTTCACGGGGGCAAAGCCGCAGGCCATAAGCTAGTACACGAATACACGTCAAAATAATAATAATAATAACAATCTTGCACCATTGTGCGTCAACTCAAGCTCGTCTATCTTTCCAGGGCGACAGAAGCCGGTCACACAGCAGTCGCAGCCGCGCTGCTAGCGGCCGGTGCGGACGGCCGCGCCCACCCGGTCACCAAGTACAGCCCCCTCTACATTGCCTGCTACCACGGGCACCGCGAGCTGGCAACTTTGCTTCTCCCTCACTTTCCGGAAGCCGTGCAGGTGATGGTCCTCCCTCCGCCTAATAGTGGGAACTGCAAGTCACCAACTCCCATTCATGTACAAGAAATGCTGTCTCATCGCTTAGGTTTCCCATCAACATTGGTTTATTGTACCACTCTGCTGCGTTTGTTTAGGGAGTGTAAAAGTGGACTTTCATGATGTTTTGATTATATCACTTGACTGTGCTGACTATGTTGTAATAAGGTGTACAGTAGCCCGCGACTCTTCTTTTTACATATGTAGTTCCTCTCCTTCTTACCTTTTATTGTACCACTCTACGGCGTTTATTTAGGGAATGTAAAGGTAGACTTTCATTATTGTTTGATTATTATCACGACTGTGCTGACTTGGAAGGTGTAATTAGGTCATTTCTGACGACCCTGCTTTTTCCACAGCTCCCATCTTTTTTGGGATCATTGTTAGCATGAAGTTTTCCATAATTATGTCTTTATTGTATCACTCGACTGCATTCACTTGGGGAGTGTAGCGGGTAGTAAAGCAAATATTGCGTGTGCAGCAAGAGACGGTGGAGAAATGGCTGCCGCTGCACGCGGCTTGCATCGGCGGGCACGCGGAGCTAGTGACGCTGTTGCTGGAGTTCGCATATCCAACCGACCTGCTCAGCACTTACATGTAAGTTCAAACTCTACTTGTAATTTTACCAACCCCAGGGGCAGTATAAGTTAAACGTGTGTTTGTATTCAAATATGTCATTTCATAACTCTCAAACGGATACACCGATTGCACTTTGCCGTGTTACTCTTCTGTAACAGTGATGAGACGGGCAAGTGGGAGTACCAGGCGGCGTTCGACGTGAACGCGGTGGACGCGCGCGGCCAGAGCGCGCTGTACGTGGCGTGCACGCTCGGCTGCGTCGCCGTGGCGGACGCGCTGCTGCGGCACAGCGTGCCGTGCCGCCGCGTCGCGCAGGTACGCAGCGCCAATAATAATGACAATACTAATTAGTCTCGTGTCATTGTACTAGCAGAAATGCCCTAAGATTTATTATTATTAGCCTGGTGAAGTGTCCTACTGCTGGGCAAAGGCTTCCCCCATGTTCTCCACGCGTCCCGATCATTAGCGGTTTAAGGCCAATCGTTAAGAAATACATCCAGAACATCCTGCCACCTTCGTCTAGATTTAGGCCTACCGCGCCGCCGCCATCCATCCTGTGGCACCCACTCTGTTGCACCCACTCTGTGGCAACTCTCGCCCACCTGTGTGGATACATGCGGCTGACTTGGCTCGACCAGTCCCATTTCAGCCTGGCAGTCTTGGCACCCACATCGGCATTGCGTGTTTTGGAACGCAATACAGTGTTTCGGATCCGGTCGATCCTTTTCACTCCCAACATGCTGCGTTCCATTGCTTTTTGGCAAACCGGCAATTTAAGGTTTATAAAAACGGAAGAATTGACAAAATTTCATGTTTTTGAGACTATAATTTGATTAATTGTCTGCAATGATGCAATCTACTTTGAAAGAAGAGCAAACCTACGATTTTAAATTTTCATTAGGATTTGTAATTAATTTATTAAAAGGTACTTATTCCAAAAGGACGTAACTCCGAAACTACACTAGGATGGATCAATTGCCATTGTCTTGTCACGATAAAAAAAACAAAACACAAGACGTCAAATCTGACATTGTCAAACATAATATGTGTCATGTCAAACTATTGTTGTGCTTGTGGTTTGTTTGAAAAAGGCAAAGGTATTACACCTATTCTTGCGTAGTTTTGGTAGAATTGGTAATTTTATTTTACTCTTTTGTATTTAAAAAAATAAGTAATATAATTTTTTTTATAAACATAGTGGTGTGTTCAGTAGGCAAAGCCCTTTCGATACCTATATTAATTTCCAGGTGTGAAAAATATGAATAATTGAGTAATAAAATATTATGAATTATGTTTTAAGTGTAAAACAGGTAGCGAATTTAATAATAAATGGACACAGTTCGCGGCGTGCCGTTATGACTGAACGCGGCTTCTGGTTTGTTCCGTATTCTAACGTTAATCTTAGTTAATTGTCCGGACGATCTCAATTGGAGTATCTTTTTGTATTTTTTCCCAATTTATGCTAATCTTGGTGTAAGGGTATGGCACGCGACACGGAATGTCGAGGATCCGGGTTCAATTCCCGAGGTTAGAATTTTTGTTTTTTTTTTCATTGTATTCATGTTTCAGTGAGTATTTTAAAGTGTAATGATCGGGATGTCTTGTGTCGGATGCAGGCAGAGGACGCGGAGGAGGCGCGCGCGCCGCCGGCCGTGCTGAGCCCGCAGCGCGGCATCTCGCTCGGCATACACGCCATCGTCAGCAAGCTCACCGGGCACGGCAGCCACGTGAGCTCACAAACAAAATTATCTATATTTTCATGTTTCATTAACCCCTGACTCAAAAAGAAGGGTGTTATAAGTTTAATCTGGCCCCTATTTCACCAACTTTACAAATTAATTTATAGAAGTATTTATTTACACAATAAAAGTAATTTACAATAACATTAAATCCAAGCTAAAACAAATTGAACTAAAACTTAAAACTAAATTAAATCTCAATAAGGCCAATTGGAAGCCGTGATAGCCTAGTGGTTTGACCTATGGTCTCTCAAGCAGAGTGTCGTGGGTTAGAATCCCGGCTCGCACCTCTGAGTTTTTCAGAATTTATGTGCGGAATTACATTTGTAATTTATCATGACCTTTTCGGTGAAGGAAAACATCGCGAGGAAACCTGCACACACCTGCGAAGCAATTCAATGATGTTTGTGAAGTTCCCGATTCGCACTGGGTTCGCATGGGAACTATAGCCCAAGCCCTCTCATTCTGAGAGGAGGCCTGTGCCCAGCAGTGCGACGTAAAAAAGGCTGGTGATGAAGGCCCTCGTGGCATAGTGCCCAAAAGGCTATCAGCGTTTCCTCGCTGAATATTTTTGAATAATTTCTCTAATTATAACGTAAATATACAGGAAGACCAGGAAAAAAAATTCCCGAAATGTGATTCGAACCAGGACCTCGACCATACCGTCGCG